>PITA01018786.1:0-39370 GCA_004023965.1 Spilogale gracilis
TGCCTCCGTCAGAAAGGATGAATACCCAACTTTTGTAGCAACATGGACTGGACTGGAAGAGATTATGCTGAGTGAAATAAGCCAAGAAGAGAAAGTCAAGTACCGCATGGTCTCACTTACTTGCGGTGCATGAGGGGCAAACTGGAGGACAGTGGCAGAAGGAAAGCAAATGGGAACTAGGGTAATCTAGGGAGGGAAATGAAACAACAGAGATTTTGAACACAGAAACAAACTGAGGGACTTGGAGGGAGGGGGGTGGAGGGATGGGAGAGCCTGGTGTTGGGTACTGGGGACACCTAAAGCGTGGAGCACTGGGTGTGGGGAATGGGGAATGAATCTTGAAACACTGGCAAAAAAAAATTTAGTAACAATAAAAAAAAAAAATCTAAAAAAAAAAAAAAAAAAAAGTAAAGGCTCAGGCCTTAGGCCAGTTAATACACTGAAGGCCACTGGAGTACCCCCGGTGGCTTTAATGTGAGCCAAGTTTGAGAACTACACACCGTACTCAAGTCGACTAGTGAGTGCAGGGACCACGTTGGCTTGGTTTCCAACTCTATTTCCAGAGCCTGCCACAAAACCTGGCATTCAACAAGTATTTGTTGAATAATAAATCATTAATAATAAATAAGCAAATAGTAAATGTACTAAAGTCATGAAAATTTAGCTGCCAGTTATTTCCTTAATCTTTCCTGATGTCCAGCAAAACCCAGTACTGAAGCAGAGGGCTAAAGTTCACCCCTGGGGTACGGGGTTGGAATCCGCACTCTGCCACTCAACACCCGTGCAACCTTATGCAAGCTTCGCCACCTCACTGCCCCTCAGTTGCCTGCTTAGAACAATATTACCCACTGTTTAGAGTTTGCCAATAATCAAATAAGTGCGGACATGAGAAGCATGCAGAAAACTGGCACATAGTAACCACACAATGACTGACTGTTATGTTTATTTGTCATCAAGTGGGCTCTAAGAGTTCTGCAGGTGGTCAGATGAAGGAGCATTCATCTGTCATTCCAGCAGCTGATATTTCTTAAACGTCATTTCTATTCCATGCACAGAGAACCTGTGACTATAGACACAGCAGCAAAGGGAGAGACAGAGACTATTATTACATTATTTAAAATATAGTGGATGAGGAGCACATTGAGCAAGCTATTTCAAAGTGGTGAGTAACAGAAAGGTATTTTAAGTGTGCTGACTATTGCAAAAGGAAAAGGACCATGAAGACAGAGAAAGGGGATGAGAAAGGCAACTACAACTATGTCTAAGAGGGGCAGTCAACACTGCAGGTCGGGAAAGACTTTGTAGAGAAGGAAGGAAGCTCAAGCCAACCTGGATGAGCAAAGGGAGAGAGGTTACAGAGTCTTCCGGGGAAGAAGATTCATAAAAGCTCTGAAGCATGGAAGAACAAAGTATGCTTTAGCCACTCAAAGAGGGCAGGTGTGGCTGGGACATACAGGAGCTTAGGTTTGGTTTTGAGGCCGGGGTAAGCTTGGAAAGGCAACGAACAAAACAGAGGGAGTAAAGACAAGGTGAAGGTGAACATGGCATTTATTCATTCAGGAAATAGGCACAGTGACATGCTGGGAAATAATGAGAATGTTTGAGAGCCAGAAAGAGGTATGTCTGATAGGATCAAATAGGACCTACTGATCACCACATGATGTGGCTCCACAGGAATGACCATGGCTAACTGCAGCCATCCTGGAAAGACTGGCAGATGACTTTGACGTCTTTAGAAAGGAGGCCACTCCCTTTGTGACAACCTCTGTTTCTGCCCTCCTTTCTCTCTCCTCATGATTCCTTCTCCTGGTCTACTAAGGTTCCTTTATTAACACATCCCCTCTTTCCTTCTCTTCCAAAAATCACATGGAGAAAGGAGTACCACATAGAAATCATTGGTATGTCCCAGGTGTGAAATCAGAAGGAAATAATTTTGATGTATAAGCTCCCATCTTTATTAGCTATAGGACTTGAAGCTTCAGTCTCTTCATCTGTAAAACACAGTTATAAGATCTGCATTAGATATCTCCAAAAAAAGGAACCAATAGGATGTGCATAAATTGAGAGAGAGTGTGTGTGTGTGTGTGTGTGTGTGTGTGTGTGTGTGTGTGTGTGTGGTGAGAGGAAAAAACATAAAGAGGGGGGATTACAAGGAACTGGCTCATGTGATTTGCGGGAGCTGGCAAGTCTGAAATGGGCAGGCAGAGATGACCCAGTAAAGAGTCAACATTTGCCGAAATCTGAAGGCAGTCCAGAAAAGGCCTAAGTCCTTCAACAAATGGGATGAGATCCACCCTGAGATGGCAGATAATCAAAATTATTCAAAATCTATTGGGTTATATGTAAATCACATCTAAAAACACACCTCCACAGCAACATCTAAATGATGTTTTACCAAACATCCGGCCACCATAGCCTAACCAAACTGACATAAAACTAACCATCACACTATCCCTTTACCTACACCAAGGATGTTACTTGGGTCACACTGGTTTGATATGCATGGATAAAGGTGGGCAGGTTCCTTTGTGTCTCTAAAGCTCAGTGTCCTTAACTGTAAACTGCAAATAGGACTATCTTGCAAGTCAGAAGGAGGATGAGCTATTACCTCACACCCGTCAGAATGGCTGAAATCAATACAAGAAACAACAGGTGTCAGAGAGGATGTGGAGAAAAAGGACTCGTGCACTGCTGGTGGGAATGCAAACTGGTGCAACCACTGTGGAAAACTGCACGGAGGTTCCTCAAAAAGTTAAAAATAGAACTACCCTACAATCCAGAAATCGTACTACTAGGTACTTACCTAAGATACATGCACTCTGATGTTTACGGCACCTTTATCTATAATAGCCAAATTATATGGAAACAGCCCAAGGGTCCACCAATTGATGAATAAAGAAGAGGTGGTACGTACATACAATGAATATTACTCAGCCATCAAAAAAGAATGAAAGCTTGCCATTTGCAGTGACACGGACGAAGCCCGAGAGTATTGTGCTAAAAGAAGTTAGAAGAAAAAAAAAATACCACAGTGAATCTTGGAACATGGAAAAAATAATAATAAATTAAATTAAAAAATAAAAATAAAATAAAGTACCATATGATTTCACTTGTAAGTGGAATTTAAGAAACAAAACAAAGGAGCAAAGGGGGAAGAAAAGAGCGAGGAAACCCAGAAACAGCCTTTTAACTAGAGGGAACAAACTGATGGTTACCAGAGGGGAGGTGGATGGAGGGATGGGTGAAACAGATGATGGAGAAAAGGAGGGCCCTTGCTGTAATGAGCACCAGGTGAAGTATGGAAGCGCTGAATCACTGTACTGCACACCTGAAGCTAAAATAACACTGTAGGTTAACTAATTGGAATTTAAATTTAAAAACAGAGAGAAAGAGAGAGACTACATATCTCATTGAGTTGTGATGACAATGGGGCAATCTAAATAAAAACTAAGCACAGTACCTGACACCTAGTGAACTCCCAAATGTTTCCCTCTGTTATTATCTTCACGCCAGTATTATTTGCACTGAGCACTTGACATTTTCTTATCCAGTAACCTTAGCATATCCTTCTATGCCTACCACTTTCCTCTGTGACTAAATTCTAACCATACTTCAAGAACCAGCTTACACGGGAATCCTTCCCTGACACCCTCTGCCCTACATTCTGGTTTAGCTGCACTGTTTTCATGTGTCTCTCATAACACTGAGCATGCTTTGTTTTATTCTGTTTGGTTGGCAAGCTTCATCACTAATGTAAATCCTAGAGGGAAAAATGTGACCTTCATTCCCATATCCCATCACTTAGCAGAAAGCAGGGCACAGAATAACTGCTCTAATTGCAAAATGAACAGAAGTGCACAGATCTGCTTATTGCTCCTGCAATGAAATGTATATTTGGAGGCATTTTATCCCCCTTCAAATTACACCCTTTCAGCCTTCCTCACACCTCCATGGTGACCATGAGAACCCCAGCCACTCCCCAGCCTCCGGCATCACAACTTCTAATATTTATGTTCCATCTGGTGACCTCTTTCTTATGTGTTTCAAGTAGGGAAAGATGTTCAATATTTATTGAATTGAAATAAACGGATACTGACATAATATGATGCAACAGATTCAGCAGGTAGTTGCTGCAGAGAAGTCAGGCATGGCTTGTTTACACTAACAAGAGAATGTTTTGGAAATGATAGAACTGTGCTGGATGCTAACTGAGATAATGGTTCCATGAATCTATCCTTGAATTAAAATTCATAGAACTATAACACAAAAGTCAATATTACTATAACCTAATAGAAATAGAAAAAAATCAACGTGCGCAAGTGTACAGAGTGAGACAGACTACATAGACAATGGCCAGACAATAAAACTTTAATAACAATCAATAATTTCCTAACAATAAAATTCTGACCTATTACTCCTGCAGCAACCAGGCTAAGAAGCCAGAGCCAGACCATAACCTCTGTAAGCAACTGGCCCAGAATGGTCATGGCTGGGTGATGACTGTGCAGGTGCCCTCCGTTTTGTCCCCCCTTCCAACTCAGGACCAACCCGAGGAGGCCAAACCAATCACTGAGCTTCTAACTACCCCACCCCCAGCTTCCCCAGGCCAGTGGTCGGCCAGGAGCGCACATGTGAAGCCTTCCCTCTTCTCTGTAATGCTTTCCCCCCTCCCGCCTGCCTCTGGGTCTCTGTCCAACACAGTACTGGGGGGGTGACTCTTTTGCTGAAAGCAGCTCTGAATAAACAGTTCGGTTTTTTTCTTATGTGGATGGTCTTCGTTTATTTCCACCATACTATGCTATCGTTGGGGATAAAACAGAAGTGGGTGCATGTGTGTGTGCACGCATAGATTGTAATTAAAAGCGCGTGCACAGACATGAAAACAAATATGATGTTGCTTTCCACATAATGAATTGGTTGGTTGAGCAATTCGGGTCATAGACTGATTTTTCTGTGTTCCTTCTGATCCTTTTGGATGCCGCCCCCACCATCAAACCAAAGATTTAAATCAAAATAAAAAAGTAAAAGTGAAGTTCATGGAAATATGAAGATTTCCAGATTATAAGAAGTATTTGTTATTCAAATTCATAAATGACCACAAATAGTCTCTAAAAGTAACCACCCTGATCATTATTATATTTAGAATAAACTGCGGATAAGGGGTGTGCTGAGTCGTTTCACATCTCTGAGCGCCGATGATGCCATGCGGACAGGCGCAGCCTGGGGAGGGGGTGGCAGGGAGGATTAACTGGCACTTGGGATGTGTGGTTCCTGTCATATCTCAAGTCCATTAGCTGGGCTACACAAACCACTGAAGAAACACAGCCCATCATTCATTGTTAACTCAGAGTAGATGTCTCTTTCTTGCTCAAGGAACAGAGAGGGTGCATGAGGTCACAGGTATGGGCCGTGCCTGGGAAGGGGACTGTTATTTAGGATTGCCACATTTCGCAAATGACGGGACCGACATCCTGTATTTTACCTGGTGAAATGTCAATTCCCAGATAAATAACACAGTATTCTTTTTAGTATAAATAATACATCCCATATAGAATTTGGTACGTATTTATTCTAAAAAAATATATTTATCTAAATTCAAATTTGAGTGAGTATCCTGTATTTTACCTGGCAATCTTGGGTCGCATTCCAATGGTTAGAACTGAACACAGCCCCACATTCATCAAAAAATGAGGTTAGAAAAGGTGACTTTGTTGTTGCCCCAGAAGAAGAGAGTGTGGGTTTTGTTAGGCAACTAGTGGTCTATGCTGCAGTAAGTAATAAACAAAATTTAGCTCCCTTCCTTTTCTCTACACTACAGGCGTTACCAGTCCTAGAAAAATAATAGAAAATAGCAATTCTTGCGCTCTCACATGCCTTAGAATCTTCTGGAATGCTAGTCACAAAACTGAAATCTTTCATTCCAGCCTTGACCGGTCCAAATTCTTTCCAATCCTAGAGCTGATAATCCTCTTCCTTACCCAGTGCCCATGCAGCTCTACGTAGTCAATGGAAGCAACATAGCTTGAGATCTTAGGAACTCGGACGTATGGACAAGAAAACATAAAGAACTCAAACATTTGAGATGAAGCAGTCAAGAGACGTATAGTTTCCAAGCCTAAGTGTGCAAGAGGCCACCCATCTGGGGTCCAGAGCACAACTCAAATGCCTGCCAAACCGTCTCCAAAGGTTCTGTCACTTGGAAAAAGTCCTCAGTGGACGACAAAAATTAAATGACAAGAAGACAGCGACCTTCATCAAAATCAGAGGGCCCTCCTCCCCAGGCTGCGTGGCCAGCCTCCTTGGAGTGACGTGACTCACAGAGCTGACTGCTGTCCCGGGCAGTTTAAAAAACGAGAGGTATTTTTTAACAAATCCTCTTGTAATGGTTGAAATCCCAGCATTCATTTGTATCCATTTTGGAAGCTGGCACCCGTCGCTTAAGAGACTGGTAATAGAATTGACAATCTACTACAGTGGAACTCATGCAGGTGTTATGAACTTTAACCGAATTGATCTCAACTAGATCACTGTCAGAGATGATATGGTAACAATCGATTTTTTTTTCCAGCTCTGAGAACATTATCAGTTGACTTATTTCCATTTCTTCAGTCTTTTTTTTTCCTTTTGCTTGAAGGTTTATAGAAACGTTTCTTTCTTCTTGCTTTCTCATTTCAATTTGTAAACAGTATGCTTTTAAGCACAATATTTAGGGAGGAGAGGCAATGCAGCTTCAAAAACAACTCATCCAAGCCCACAAATCAGGCACCTGTAGAATACGCTTAAATAGGCCTTGAGAAAGAAGGATACTCCCTCTGAATGCGAAGCATTTCAACCACGCATTATGGACTGTTTTGCCCACTGTTATGAACACGATATGCCCCCCAACTTCATATAGTGAAGCTCTAAACCCCAGTATGACCATATTTGGAAGAGGTAATTTTTGAGAGGTTATTAAGGTTAAATGAGGTCATGGGGGGGGTTCAATGCAGTAGGACTGGTATCCTTATGGCAGGAAACACCAGGAATACACACACAGAGAAGAGGGCAGGTGAACACACAACACGAAAGGAGCCATCAACAAGCCAAGGAGAGAGGCCTCAGGAGGAACCACACCTGACAGCACCATGAACTTGGACTTCCAACTTCCAAAACTGCAAGTAAATGAATTTCTCTGGTTTAAGCCACTCAGGTCTGTGGTGTTTTGTTAGGCTAACCAGGCTGCCTAATGCACCCACCTACCCAGAGGACTGCAGTGCGTGGCTACAGTATTTCCTGACGGGCTTGGGAGAAGCACTGTATGTCCTCTAGCAGCAGCAAGGTGAACGGAAGCACCACGCGGCATATTCCAGGCACATGCATCGTGTTCCGCATACCTAGCGTGTGCACCTGCCTCTCCCACTGCGCTCACCTGTGTCAGCAGCCAGGGCTCAAACAGAGGCCTTACAGGGAAGGACGGAGTGTGGAACTGTGGCATGGCTGGCCTCGGCCCTGCGGTTTTCTAGCACTGTGACCTTGGGCGCTGTGACCCTGGGCAGTGAAGCTCCATAGACTTCAGTGTTATTACCTGGACCGCAGGGAGACCACCACCTGCTTCTGAGAGGTGTTACTATGATCCAATGGAACAACGAAAATGAAAGTTTCTCGTACTATGTACAAGGTAACAGCCAGTAATAAGAGGGGGGCCTAAGTGGTTCAGTTGTTAAGTTTCTGCTCTCGGCTCAGGTCATGATTGCAGGGTCCTGATGTCGAGCCCCGGGTCGGGTTCCCCACTCAGCAGGAAGCCTGCTTCTCCTTCTCCCACTCCCCCTGCTTGTGTTCCCTCTCTTGCTGTGTCTCTCTCTCAAATAAATAAAATCTTTAAAAAATAACAGGCGGAGTGAAGTTCTGACAGTAGAGTGTTTAAAAGTCATTCTTTTCATTTGTTATCTCGACTACTTCAGGAATGTATATTTTAAACTTGAGACTATGGGGGGGGGGGCAGGGGGATCAGCTCTTCTACTGCTAGAAATTATTTTAACAAAACCAGTAAGGCAGAGGTCTGTGCTGACAAGATGTGTAAATTACAAAGTGATTCCTAAAGATGTAGGAGTAAATTGAGAAAAATTATAAGTAATTTAAGCTATGAGGAAAAGTCAAGCCCTGCCCCCCACCCCCCAGGTAGGCTTGAGTCTGAATACACTTCACCTTTCTCTCACAAACGATATATTATAGGCAGGTCATTTAATCTTCCTAGGCCTTACAGGTTTGTTGAGGGTTAAATGTACTATACGTGCATATGAGCTACCGTGGTGCTGTTCGTGTAAGAAATGTGCATTATTATTTCCTGTCCTGATTCCACCAACTATTCCCGGTGTGATCTTGAACTCACCTTTCTGAGCCTGTTTTTTCACCTGGATGCTACGACTTCCTTCTAACAAGCTATCATTTAAAAATAATAAACATTGTAGCTGTCCTGTGGGGCTGATTAATAATTCAGGATTTTTATGTGACTGTGAAATAAAACTGACAAATCAGGACTAAAAAACAAAATAAAACAAAACAGCAACCACCTGTGAATTGACCCTGTTCTATGCAGGGTCATGAACAGAAAACCTAGTCTCATGAATCGTTTTCCTCCCGACCAATTCGCCACTGCAGAAATGCACACCGTGTACCTACTCTGTGCAGCGCACAGTTCTAGAAGCCCAGACTGCTGCCGAGGCAAGCTCATGCATGGTAAACCGCACGGTGTAGAACATTCGCTGCTGTGCCGTGCAGAGGACCTTAGGATAGACTGAGAGAGAGCAAGCTCAGCATTGAGAGGAGGTTAGAAATGCAGAGCTGGATGTCAGGCTCCAGTATTTATGAGTTGGAACAATTCCAAATGAGCACAGCTCTGCTAGCCCAGAGCTGTCAGAAGGAGAGCCAAAGCATGTGGATCTCTGTCCTGGCGAGGCACTGGGAGAACCCTCCACCCTGACCTAGCATGCTGACAGAGGTTACCCAAGCTTGTCCTTACTTAACTTCCCAAATCACTGTCTTTCTGAAGCCACAACCAAGCCGGGAGGTCAGGAGATGACCTCATCCTCCTGCATGTGTGTGTTGTTTTTTTCTCATCTGTGATATGAGACCCACTTCACAGGGTTTTTCTAGAAATAAAAGTAGATAATATATGGCAACATGCTTATAGAAGCATCGCAAATACAAATGCTCATCACTGCTGCCATCACTCGACTCAGAGGGCTCCGCCGTGTGAAACCAGCCACCTCAGCCTGACCCCACAGCAGATGGCCGCCAAAGATATCCACAGCAGCAGTTTCTCCAGCCATCCTTCAAATTCTGCTTAGTGTCCATTATCACCTTTACTGGCTTGGCCCAGCTGCAGGCACGAGCCCAGCTCCATCATTCTGTCACCAGCCTTCAGCTGGGCAATTTGTGGTTTCCCAAGGAGGAAGGATGCCGGCACACGGATGCAAGTATGATTCGACAGCACAGCCTGAGGGCAGCCCCTCCTTCCCACGTGTCCTCTGTCCTGGCTGGGCCTCCACAGAGCAGAGGCAGGGCTGCTCCCTTCTGATCCTGGGCTCAGGAGGGCCCACCGCCCTGGAATCTGTGTTCCGCAGGGCCTGTCATCACTTCAGTAGGAGCCCTCTGCAGAAGCAATGTGACGTAGTGGGAATAACAGTAATAATGCCCTCCGTTTGCCGGGGAGGGCCTGTGTTCCAGTCTCTCTGCAGGGGTTTTAAAACTGCCTAGATTCGAATGCCAGCTTTGCCCATTCCTAACTGTGTGGCCTTGAGGATGTTACTTAGCCTTTCTGTGCCTCAACCGCTTCATCTGTAAAATGTTTCTGTATTATTTGGAGGGTTGTATAAATATATAGCATACAAAATGTACATAAGTGGAAATATATAAAGTATAAATATGAAACATATGCTATATAATACATAAAACTATGTAAATCTACAAGACCTTTGTGTCCTACGTGTCATATTATTAGTTCTATTTTCACTGTCATTATCATCATTATTATAAATCTTCCATATTCATTTCCTATTATGCCTATAACAAATTACCACAAAATCTGTAGCTTAAGATAACACAGATTTATTATGTTCCAGTTCTGGAGGGAAGAGGTTCTAAGGTGACAGTACCAGCGGAGCTGTGTTCATTCAGGGGCCTCCAGGGGAGGACGTGCTTCTTTTCCTTTTTCAGGTTCCAGGGGCACCTCCATTCCTTGGTTCATGCCCCTCTCCCAGCTCCCACCCAACCTCTGCTTCCATGGTTGCTGCTTAACTCTCACTCTCCCACTCTACTACAAGGACTTCTGTGATTCCACTAAGCCTAACAGAGTAACCCAGGAGGACATCCCCATCTCAAGAGCCTTAACTCAACCACACCCGCAATGGAAGGCCCCATCCTTCACAGGTTCTGAGAATTCGCATGGAGACATCCTCGAGGGGCCATGATCGGGCCTCCCACAGCTTCCAAGAGTGAAATATTTGCAAGGGCATTTTATAGGAAGAACGGAGTTTTGGAGTAACTGCAAAAAGCTAAAAATGCTAGAAGTGGGTTCCAGACAGAGGTCAGCCTTGTTGCAAAACCCATATTCTCTGTTCTAGCTGCTCCTAGACAGGAAAATGGAAGCTCTGAGTTGATGGCCCAGCTCTGCTCCAAGCTGCCCGATGGCTCAGGACCACTAAGATATGCCAATGAGAGTTGGCTCTGGAGTAGATTTAAACTCTATTCACAACACAAGGCACCCCTGCCCCTTGTGTGCAGTGCCGGATGGGGAAACCAGGGCCCGGAGAGAGGAAGGACTTGCAGAAGGACACCTAGGAAGGAAAGGGTAGAACCAAGATTTCACCCCAGATATGCCTGACTCCAAAGAAAATAAAAGCCCTATTCTGTGAAAACTATAATTTAAAGAGTCATGGCAAAAGAAATGTGCTTTTGTAATTCTCAGCTAGAATACATGGTGTAACCTTTTCATACTCTCATGTACATAACCTTTCAAGTACAAAGCATGAAGTGCTTCTATTCAGTCTTGTACCTTATACACTACAACCTTTACACTTTCAACGTTTGGGGGTGAGAAGCTGGGACTGACATCTGAACAAAGAAGGAAAAGGTTATGGCTCTCCGGCAGAGAAAGGCGAAGGTCGAGAGAGACATGCTCGGGAACTCAAATATCATGACCCCCTCATATGAGCACATGCACTGAAGTGATAATGGCTTCTGTTAACTGACATCTTCCCACATTATAACCCAGGGACCTCTGACCAACCCTGGCATTCCGTTACAAAACGTAAACTCAGCAGATTATACAATAAGTTTCTAGAAGCTTATTCCAAAAACTATTCAAGCAAGAAAAAATAGGAAAATATGCCGAAACGATGATGGTTAACATTTATTAAGCATGTGTGGTGTTCCAGGTACTTCTAGGTATTTTATGTATATTGATAATTTAATCCCTATAAAACCATGAATATAGATTTAATATCAACCCATTTTAGAGATAATACGACTGAGGAACAGAGTTTACACTGCTAGGAAATGTTAGGGCCTGGACATTAACTCAGGCAGTGTGGTTCTAGAGCCTACACATTACAGTGACACTAAGGTGGCCATATAGTTTACCATACAATCCAGGACATTTTTTAGCAAGGAAAGCAGGCAGGAATCTGGAGTGTCCAGGCTAGCTCTACTGTCCATGTAATAGCCTTCAGGAGCATAAATGGATCTTCTTCATCATCCTCTGCTTGTATATAATGGGGAAACTTTAGTGCCTATCTCATGGCAGGTACTCAATAAATTTATGTTGAATGAATGAATGAGCAAGAGAGTGAGTTGAGTAACTTGTCAAAAGGCTAAAGTATCATTTTCTATTATTCTTATGATGTGTATAGCTTGACGATATCTGGGTTGAAGTTGTTTGAGCATTTTCCTGTACTTTCTTTCATAGGACGGACAGTGACCACGAGCAGCTTCAGGATTCATTCCAGAGGTAAAGCAAACACTGGGGTGAATTAGGAAAAGATCTGAGAACAGTACCTGGTTGGACAGACAAATGAAACACTGCCTGCAGGAGACAGTCAGGATGAAAGACTGACCTCTGGCTCCCCGGCAATCTATGTAAAAGAAACAGATCATATCTAGTTCCCCTACATTCCATATTGCCCTATGATGTCAGAGAATGTTTTGCATATTTTTTCTTTTCAGGTAGTGCCAGTGCTTACTATATGCCAAGGATGGGTCTCAACCACTTTGCATATACGAATCTTTACCATCACCCGGAAGGCAGGTACTACGGTTACCCATTTTATAGAGTAGGAAATAGGCATAGCTAGTAACTGCCACAGCTGGGAATTAAGTTGAGAAATTCTGAATTAAATAGTTCCAGGGTCCATGCTCCTTACTACTGTGCTCTGCTGCCTCCTTATGCTGACGCAAATAATCAGCTCTGTTATGAGAAGGATCCGAATACGCAGAGGAGGGGGAGAAGGAAGAGTTACAGAGAAGAATTACGCACTAAAAAAGAGAGAGGAAGCTCTCAGGAGAGAAAAGATAACAGTTGTGGAAAGATGGGTGCTACTAGCCTTGTGGGCTGGTTATGGAGAGAGCGTTCCCTGGTATCAAGAGAGTGAGAAACCAGTAATGTTTTGGAGAACAGCTATTTCTTAGGTGGAAGATTTTGAGAGTATCAGCAATGAAGAGAAAGAATTTTAAAGTTATTTTCCCATGTTCTAAGAATATACTTCATTACCACCCTAAAAGTTAGAGAAGTGATTTTTTAAGAAGCCTAGAAAAGTTTTTAATATATTTAAACTGGGTGTTTTCATAGAATGTCTGTTTAAATTGACACAAATTTATTCCACTTGGGTTTCACATAGAGTACTCCATCTTGTCTGTGCAATGGGACTATGAGGTAGATACTACTACTGCCATATTGTAGATGAAGAAACTATGCATCAGAGTAGTTAAGTAATTTGCTTAAGGTCACACAGCAAGTAAATACAGGAGGTAGGATTTGAAGTTTGGTATGACTCCAAAAAGCCCTATGCTCCCAACGCACACTAAATTGGCTTGTTCCTCCTGGGACAAGGCCAAAGTTCACACAGAGACAGAGAAAGATCTAGAACATCAGTTTTCATTCAACTTTAGTTCTAGTGACATTATAGCTTCCCTACTGCCTACATCTCTTCCAAAATGCATACTATGTGCACTCTCAGGATAGTTCACACATAGAAAGAAAGGAAATTCTAGACTAGAAGAAAATGATAATTTCCAAAGAATCTCTTTCAAATGTTACTGATATTTGACCTTGAACTGCACCTTTTTCAGAAATGAAGACACCTGAAACAAGATCTGCACATACTGCATACACTTATATATGTACATACATATGTGCAATAAGCCATTCTTTGACCTTGAGGTGAAGTGGAAGGCCATACACTGTACCACCTCACAGCTCTGACTTCGGTGGGAGACACACTTGGATGTAATACCAGTCTGCTTCTCAGGACTTATGTGATCGTGGACATTTAATTCAACTACTCTGGTTCTCAACTCTCTGATTGGTAAAATAAGGGTAATTATTCCTCCTTACAGTGTTGTGCTGATGAAATAATATGTGTACGCCGCTTAGCACAGGCCTGACACCATACATAGTGAGCAGAGAATAAAAGACTGCTTTTATTACTTCAAATAAAACCTTTCTGTGGTTACCAGAATTAAGTCACCAAATTAACTGAGCTTTGAGACACCTGGGTGACTCAGTCAGTTAAGCATCCGCCTTCGGCTCAGGTCATGATCTCAGGGTCCGGGGACTGAGTCCCATGTCGGGCTCCCTGCTCGGCGGGGATCCTGCTTCTCCTTCTGCCTGCCACTCCCCTTGCTTATGCTCTCTCTGACAAATAAATAAAATCTTTTTAAAAAATTAATTGAACTTTTCCCCAGTACCAATCACAGAAAGCAATGGCCAAAACCACTGGCCTTAGCAAGTAAAGGACCATGAATCCTGTGGTCATAAAGCCACTACCTATCCTAATGGTACAGCTGGATAAGTCCTTTCCTTTCCTGAGCCTTCATTTTTTTAATCAATGACAAAATACTATTATGGGTAAAGCCATTGTTTCTGTGTTCAGTTCTGACATCAAAATGCCAGTTCCTAGTCACAGTCAATGTCAACAGCACTCTCTTTCAAACTTAAAAACAGCGATTCTTGATTAAAAAGTCCCCAACAGGTTATCCTGGTTGAAACTGTATGAAACCAGGACATTCTACCTTAATGAACAATTTGCAGTCCTGCAAAAGGTCGTCACTCCATTTCCTTCTAAGGAGGAAGCATTTCCATCCAGATCCTGAGGGAAGGGGTGGGGTTAGTGGCCTAGAAAAGCAAGTAGACTTAGTTCTGACTTCTTCCCACCCCATGGCCACACGAGGTAATGTCACAGCAGACAAGTGAATCCTGCTCTGGAGATAAAGTTATCTATTGGTTGCCCCGGACACAGCTCTAGACACTGTGGGGTCATCCAGTGTCATCCAAAATAAACCCTACAACGGAGCTGACCACTTTAAAATGTGGAGCATCCGTCTATGCAATTCTTTCCATTTCTCAGAGAAAACTCGAACACATGTAAGTAACTGGCTCACAGATTCTTTAATACATTTATAGATCCAAACTCCTTTATGGAATGCCTACCAATGTGCTAAACATATGGGAGAAATTAAAATATAGTTTTTGCCCTCGAGGCTCGTAGGCAAGACAAACAACTAATGTGATGCCAGCGTGAGAAGGAGGTAAAGAGCCTAATGAAGGCACCCAAACACATTTGAGGGAGGGAAGGCGGCAGCATGCTGACAGACCGGCTCTGGGGGGTGGCACGAGCTCAGATTTACAGCATTTGCTGATTTCTGTGGCGTAAAAACACCACGAAGGCCTATTTCCAGCCTTCATCAAAACATCCCTGAACACAGAGTCGGCAAGCGGGATGTGTAATTGGCTCTTATAAGCTAATATACTGTGGCAGTAAAGGGCAGAGTCTCAGAAGCACCGACAAAAGCTTTCTTACGTGTTTGACCTTTCGACTAAGAGAATTCTAAACTGAGAGATTCGACCAAAAAGCTGGGGAGCTCAGGACCCATAATATTTATTAAACTCCATGCAGGGAGCCTGGACCAACCTAAGCTCAGAGAGCTCTTTTGTCACTGAAGGCAGATAGGCCTGACTGCTGAGGTCCACCTACGTTTACCTGTGTCTAGGAAGAGTATTTAGCATTCTAGAGTGGTATGTTTGTTCAGATTATCAACCGCATGCCCTCAGAATAAAGATTCAGTGAACCTGCTGTCAGAATTTCCCCTGTGGTGGCAGAATGAAATCAACGTCTTTGGTGGAATACAGTTAAATCAATAGGCAGTGGTGTTTTTAACACATCTCAGAAACTGCCAAGAAACCTGGCCTGAGTTGAAGAACATCACAAAAGGCAAACTTTCTTGTTTATATAGCAATTCAGGGATATTAGGGGAGCTATTCACGACATTTAGCTCTGTATAGAGTTTACAGTTTGTAATAGAGTTTGTAATTCCTTGTTCTAACTACCTCTAAATGAAGCAGAGCCCTTTTGCTTCTCCAGTAAATTTTCCTTAAGTGAGTCTTTCACAGTAACAGACTGCTGCAATGTTAAAGGAGTAACACAGTAATTAAATTTACCGTTCTGTGGTCCAAACATTTGAGATCCTCTGTTTCAATGTTTGGTGGGTTTCTCTAGTGCAGGATTTCTCAGAGCCTTTATTCTGCATTAATTATGGCTACCTTATTGACCCACATTAAGTTATATCAGTCCACCTGCCAAGCACTTTAAGTATGTTACCTCATTTAATATTTCATCAGCTTTGTGAAATAGACATGATCATCTACATTTTTTTTGGGTAAGCAACTAACGCTTATGAACTTGAAACACAATGTTCAGGATGACAGACCGAATGAGCAGATCTTGAACCCAGACCTCTTTGACTTTAGAACCTATCTTCTTAAGCTCTATGCTAGATTCTCCCTAGGCTGTGAATCTCTGGCTGTGGGGGAATGTATGTACTATTTCCTAACATATTTAAGGACTATATGATTTCCCATAGACCCTTTTTGCTTCCCCAGCGTCCAATACGTTTTGTGAAATACTGCACTACAGGAGCATTGACACTAGTTTTTACAGATCTAACACAAAGAAACAAGTAAGGAAATCTTGTTTAGTGGTTGAAAATTGTGGTACAACTATAAGGACTCAAAGTAACAAAACTAATACAGTTGACCCTTGAACACCACGTGGGGGATGGGTGCCAACCCTCCATGCAGTCGAAAATACACATATAATTCTGACCCTAAGATTACCAATAAGCTGACTTACCAATAACTGTATACTTACAATATAGTAAGCTAGAAATCAGTGTTAAGAAAACCATAAGAAATAAATACATTTATGATACTGTACTAGGTTTATTTAAAAAAAAAAAAAAACACATCCAGGGTGCCTGGGTGGTACAGTCAGTTAAGCATCTGACTCTTGGTTTGGCTCAGGTCATGATCTAAGGGTCATGAGATCGAGCCCCACATCAGGCTCTATGTTTAGCATGGAATCTGCCTGGGAATCTCTCTCCTACCCCTCCCCCAATGCACACACACGTTCTATCTCTCACAAATAAATACATAAACTTTTAAAAAAAAGTCTATGTCTAGGTGGATCCGTGCAGTTCAAGCCCATTACTCACGGATCAACTGTAACAAGGGCAAAGGTGGGGTCATGGGCAAGTCTGCAGAAATGGGTTTCTGTCCTGGAAACACCACAGACATAACCTTGAAGAAGGCATTTCACCTTTCAGCCTCAGTCTTCTCTGCACAGTTATGGTATTACATGAAATAAGCTCCCAGCTTCTTGGGGTGGGGTTCAATCTGCCATGGACATCTTACATTCCCTCCATGTCTTGCTGCATTAGCCCAAGTTACAAGGTCTTGATCATTCTCTCACTCTGTGCAAGTGCCTTGTACGGTTTTTTGTGCAGTTGGCAATTCTGAAAAGTGAAGAATGCACTACATGGACCTATGCTGTGATACGTTCTCCCTCTGGTCAGATAACATGCTGGCTTGCTGCTTGCTATAAAAGCAAGCGATTCCCTCATCTTAGAGCTTCTTCTCTGTGGGGTGTGGTGTACTCCACCGAGCATAAAGGCTCTCCCTGGACCTCTTTGTTGTGTGTGCACTGTAGGGACTGTGGAACTACTTCATCTATGGTGGGACGCCTGTTACCAATTTTATACCAATTTTTTATAGAAAGCTTTGTCTCTGACCCAGGAGTCTTGTATTTCCTAGCAGCACCCAAGCAACTCTGCAAGGCTAACTTGGTAGCTTGTGTGGTTGTCCTGCTGCTAGCTCTTTTCTGCACTGTCAAACTTACTTAACTAGGGTAAAATCCTAACAGATGGCATAAGGGAGCACATGGTACTCCCTAAATTTAGTAGAATAAAGAGAAACCATGAAGTACAAGATGTGACTGGTTATGTGTGTGTGTGTGTGGGGGGGGGTGCCATTCATTCATTTAGCAGACACATTCTGAGTCAATGCCCTGTGTCAGGCCCTAAGCGATAAATGACATGGAGGAAACGACTCCTATTTTCAACAAGCTCTGCATGGAATAGAACAAAACAATTCTAGAATAGGCAATTACACAATGGCTAAAAGCATAAGTATGTAGGCTTTTAAATGGACTGATGCTGCACCAAAATAAAAGGTCAATTCTGCAAAAGTCATCCAAAAACGAACTGATAGACAAGGAGAGACACTGAGGTTGCCGCCGACATAATGAGACCAGATAGTGTATGTGAGAGTATTTGGCAATCTGTAACTTGTGTGTGGCCCCTTAGAGGTGCTCAGCAATGCTCTCCTGAATGTTAAATTCAAACAGCCTTTATATTTACATACCCTGGTTCTAGTTTTATTTCCAAACCAGATGCAAGTGGGCTGTTTCCATACAAAAATGACAAAACACTCAAGTCCATTCCATATCTACCAAAAGTTCACTATATTTGAAAGTCAGATCATTCATGGCATAAATCAACCTGCGCTCTAGACAAAGAAACACACACAACATGGAGAATCTTTGAGAACCTTGGGATGTGCCTAGGAGGTAGTAAGATTTTTAATTTTAATTTTCATGAATTAAAGAAGTAGAGAAAGAGAAATTATGGTTTCCCCATGGGAGGAAAACTGTTCCCCTTGCTGCTCAGAAGGTAAGGCCAATGGTTGCAAATAGCCCTGAATGTTGCTTAGATTTTTTTCCAGGTCACTTTATTGTACAAGTGACTGCTAGACAGCTCTCTTATCACTGTGGCCAATACAATCATAAAATAAGGTAACATTTATCAAAAACCACTGACAAGAATAGGTCTCTAAAGTTTCTTCACATATTAGTTCTTCTAACAAATATTTACTGAGTCCTATGAGCCAGGAAATATATGAGATGCCAAGCCAGAATGAAGGGAATTATCTGTAATGTGTTGGCGTGTCAGTTGTTAAGGTAACTGAAGTCGACCTCCAACACTGCAAAAATGAGGATAGGCTTGGGACTCCTGACGTGGGAATCCTTCCAAGTGAACAGAGCATCTTTTGGTCCAAAGAGACAGACTTTTGGTGGGAAGTCACCAAAAGCTAACATTGTTAGATGCAGATGGCTACGAGCCAACTCAAATCAATTTGCAAAGGCTGCTGGAAACAGCAGCTTTAGACAAAATTGCATTCTCTCCTATGTGTGGGCGCAGGAGGGAAAGCAGAGCAGTCAGCATATGGCAACAGAACTGCAGTCCGGACTTAGAGATACGATGAACTCAAGAGCCAATAATCTAGAAGACAAAGACAAGTTAGTGGCTTCCTGGATTTCGTGAGAGCCAGCCAGATTTCCAATGTAAAGATATGCGGAGCATCTGAGTTGGAGCTCTAGTGTGCCAATGAGGATTCTTGAAAGGCTGGACCTGAAACGTTGCATTATTAAAATTAGAAAAAGAATTCAGATAATATAGAAACCTGGTAAGACAGAATTCCTGGGAGAAAGGGGAAACAAGGTTCTAGATAAGTTCCTGCTCTGGCAGTGTAAGAAGGTCCTTTGGGGAGGAGGGCCACCTGAGGCTCCAAGGGTAACATCTGAATGCAAGCCAGCACACTGGTATCCAGCTGGAGATTTGATCTCCCAGCCTCCCTGGCAGCGGGGTGTAGTTATGTGATTCTGATCTTGCCGGTGAGATGGGAGTGGAAGTTACACGTGCAACTTCTGTCTCAACTACTTAAAGTTACTTAGAAAGCGGGCAAGGATGGTGCCCTTGAGATGGCAGAGAAACAAGACGGAAGGAAGCCAGTCCCTGTGTGACCGCTGAGAGCCAACAAACCCCACAGACCTGGACTGCCACCTGGGAGAGCTAGCGCCATTTTGAAATCTTATTACATCAACTCACTTACAGTTATTCAGAGAAAGTGCTCTGAACGAGACCAGCGACATCTGAGCAAGATGTGAAGGCTGGGAGAAAAGCAGTTAGTCTGAAGAGCTGATGGAAAGATGTGTTAGGAGAGAGAAGGGACAGGACAGACATGTGGTTATTCTGTGCTCACAGAGTGGCAAAAACTTATGAGCAGAGCGTAATGATAGGAGACAGGCTCTCTCTATAGATGTGCTCAACCAGCAGTGTAAATATTAACCTGGATTACCTCCGAACAGAGGCTCCCTCATGCCAGAGATGGCATATATGTTTCTTGGTATTCCAACTGTGTTGGGCACGTTGGCCATCTAGAGGCCTTTCCTCTTCCTTCTCTTCATCTTTTCCGTCAGCTCTCTTCCCATGACCCAGCTCCAGAGAGGCATAGGCTCAATCAGGGAGACAGATATCTACTATCTCCATTTCACAGAAACTGAGGTCCAGCAAGAGTAAGTGACCCAAAAATCTCATGACCAGCAAGTGATAAAGCCAGGATCCAAACTCAGGTATCTGACACAAAAATTCACTCCTTTAATTACCATCCTCCCGCCCTGGCAAGCCCAGCTAATCTTCAAAGTGGGGCATCTTCAAAGCAGTAAAATCTTTACCTTGCTTAGAGTGAATGCTTCTAAGAATATAATCTCCATACTAAAAAGCCTTTTATCTTCCAGGGATAAAGGTAAAGAAAAGGGGGGTGAGGGCAACAGAAAATTCCATCTTGCTACACTTAAAAAGTATCAATTCTCAGAAGATGATGGCCATACCCCATCTCCAACACTCGTGCTCCCGTGAAAAGCATTATTCCACATGTATGTATCAACTGGCAGAGGCAGTACTCCAGCTGAGGTCTGTAATGATCACATTCCTGTTGCTTTCTCCAAAAAGGAAGAAAGATTCATCATGTCCAGAGATACGCCTAAGTGGCCTGCGGTCATAAAGCGATATGCATAGAAATGTCGTGTGCCTAACAGTTACTGGCTGTGTCGACCCCTTGTTAACCTGTCCCTTGTCTCTGGCATCCTTTACCCTCCCTACATAACCCAGAATAAGAATATTTAGTTTGACAAAACTTAATCTCCAGCCTACGAGAATTCTCACTCTGGGATTTTAAGCATGGGAGGAGGAATGAATGTCTAGCCAACTCAGCTGCCTTGAGGTCACCCACACCCCAGCCTGATTAAAAAAAGAATCGACTGTATAGTCAGGTAAGACTTCATATTATTTGAGACTAAATTAAGGCAAGTATCTACTTTCTGAAAGAGCAAAACCAAAGGTACTCAAAACTTGAACGAGCTTCGTGTTTTACTCCTCCTCAGAAACTCTTGCGACAGTGACCTGCTAGAACTTCACTGGGGTCAGTCGGGCGTGCTTGGGTCTGGGCTGGCTAGCAGTGCCTTGGACAGCAAGAGCAGACAGGTGACCCAGAGAGCCAGGCAGTGACAAACGGCTTTTCACAGCTGGCCACGGAAACGCAAAGCGCAAGTGTAATCACATCTACTGCTATTAAAAAAAAAAAAAAAAAAAAGTCTCCAAAATTAAATTTCCTGGCCATTAAATAGTTATTGCTTTCCTTAGACCAAAGTGTTCAAGTTGTATTTTTTTGCTTTATTGGATTTTTTTTTATTTCCTCTAATGGCTAAGCATGCTTTCCTTGGCCCAGAATCTGCAACTCTAACAGCATGCCCTGTTGCTTGTTAAAAAGCTCCAAAAAGAAAGCAAACAAAGCTGGGAAGCAGCGTGCCAGTGGAGCTGCAGCTCCCAGCCCGAAGGCCAGGGATTTCAAGGGAGCGGCAGAGTTAGTTCAAGGGGCCCCAGAATCCCGCCTCTGTGGACGCAGCACCATCAGAGCCTACATCAGTGTCCCGCGCACATGGCTCATACTCACTTCAAAGTGGTACCATATGCACAGTGACTTCCTGTCATTAATTAGAATATAGTAAAGTACAGTCATTTTTACATGAAGAGGACTTCATTCTTGAAGCCAGAGACAACCACTGATATTATTACCTATGCAATTTAACAAAATGTAAAGCTAACTTAAGGAGAGCCTTCAATGAAAGCAGCTTATGGGCAGTACCACTCTTCTCTGGCCAAAGGTCACATCAGAATGTAACCCTTCAGAAATCTGGTTGAAGCAGTGGCTGCCCTTATTGCCACCAACTACAGACTAATTATATCGTGGGCATATCACAAATCCACAGGTTTCTTTGAGGGAAATGATTATGTATAAAGAAAGTTTTCCCCAAACAGAATCTTCAGTAAGCAGGACATCCGCAAAAAATGCCAACCTGTTCAAGACTCAAAACTAAAAAGAGGACATTTCCCCTTATTAATTCACAACTTCAGGTTGCCAGAAACCCTAATTCAACAGGAAATGTTGACTGGTTGACACATAAGAAAAGTACAGCTTCCAATTTGTGGACAGTCCTGCGACTCAGCCCTACCAGCCGACCCATCCCCCCCAGACAGAAAGCCAAAGACCATGCCTGCCGTCAGCCACAGCCTCCAAGGGAAAGGACAAAATCATGATGTTTCCAGCTTTGGGACCCACAGTGTTGGTCTGGGTGGAGAGAAGTTGTTGCCACTTCTATATTTTATGGCGTTAATGGTTGTCTCATTCTCTTTTTCAAGCCTCGAGTAAAGAAACTTTTATTTGGTTGAAACATGCAGCAGGCAAGAATCGAACTGTCAAGCCCAGGGTCGTGCCCTAACACCTCCTTCCAGGTAAGAGTTCTATCCTGACCACCCAGCGCTGTATCTGGACCATCGTAAAACTTGGAATAAAGTTTGTGAAAATAAATCACTGCGTTTTGAATAAGATACTCAAAGCTGAGTTTGACCTTCTTTCCTGTAATACTGAGGGATTGTTTCTTTCTGTGAGAAGTATGTAACAAAGGAAGCCTGAAGGGTTTCCTGCAACGGGATCCCAGGTCTAAGAGGCTGACTCCTTCGTAACCACGGAAACCAGGTTTGCTATTGCTCCATTTTCCAAATACATCGGTAAGTTGAAAAGACTCGCCCCAGTCTTTCTGGATTTTGAAGCCAGGAGTTTCTTGAAATATTGAGAATTCTGAAAAGCCTTAACGTGTCAGATACATTCTACTCTTAAAAGTTTGAACTTGAATTCCCTTTCCTGAAACTAAAACCATCAGGAAGGGGGGAGTGCCTGAAGGTGAGCGGGGTGCAACCCCCTTGACGTCCCTCTCCTCCACCGCCCCCGGGAAGCCAAATAAACCAACCTACTCCACGCCCAGCATGTACCTGCTCAGTGTTCAGTACCAACCACCCGCCTGGAACTCTCAGGAGACGATAAGTTCCTGGAGGACAACAACCTCATTTTATTCATCTCCATAAAACTCTATAGCCCATCCCAGGAACTAGCTTGGACTCTGTGCTCCATCAGTATATCCTGGACATTACAAAATTCACTTTCTGTCGGAGCGCATGCTTCAGTGAGACCTTTGACAAACTTTTGTCGCTTCCATGTTTTTGAGAGTAGCTCTGTCTCACCTTTGTTCTTTGTTGTTCAGCTCTTCTACTCTAGAGGGTCCAGAACATCACCAGATGGCAACAGGGACAACCCGAGAGAGAGAACTGAGACAAGCACTAAGGAGCAAACTCACGGCAATCGCTTCCTGTGACCCCCCCACCCACACCCGGGGCCCTGGACCCACTCTCACTCACAGGAAAACAGGCTTTGAACTCCAACTGCAGAGCAGCAATTCCCTTGCTGCGTCAATTCTCATATGGATTATTTAAAATTCGATAGCAAAGAACCTTCCTGTCTTCTTCTTCCAACTACACTTCATCATCATTGCCACGATCACGTGTTAGATCTTTACTACGTACCCCACACTGTGGGGCCACTTTGGGGCTGGTGGACCGCCTGCTCCCCTTCCGCCCACAGATATGCATAAATAACTGTCTCAGCTCCAAGTTCTACTCAAATGTCACCTTTGAAGGACATCAGCAGTGATCTTCTGATCACACCTACCCTATCCCTCACTCTGCCACTCCTGGTCTCCCTTCCTCTATTTGTTTTTCTCTATAGCACTTACCACCTTTTAAGATGCCACATTTTAGTGATTTATTATGTTTGTAGTCTATCCATTCCTTATCCATTATTTCCCCTTCCACGGGAGCAGAAATTGTGTCTGTTTTAATCACTGATGTATCCCAAGTACCTAGAAAAGGTTCTCGTTCACAATAGCTACCGAATAAAGACGGGCTTAAATGAACAAATGTATCCAAGTGTTTGCACAGGGCTTAGCATATATTGCTCAAATGTGCCCTTTTTCTTCAGGAAGCTCACAGCATAAGAACAATTTCAGAAAAAATTAAAAAATTTTAAAAGCCATTTTCAGAAAAACATTTTTTTTTTGGTTGCAAAGTTTTTCTTCCTAACAATGCTCTTTTCAGTTTGACTGGCATTTACATTTTTCTCACACACAGCATGTACCTTTCCTGCATGACAGGTTTTCTGGAGATTTACTCTGCTCCTGCTGGGCTCTTTGCCCACTTTTCCATATGCTAGGCAGTGACTACATAAGAGAAACTAGCCTCTCTGCGATCTGGTTCTCCAGAGAACAGCCTTGACCATCCCATGAATTCATCCTTAGACATTTATATTTCTTGTGCTGGGATTGGAAAGAGGACTCGATGGATATATTAAAAGAAAAAAAAAAGGAGGACATGGTTTCAAGGAGTGCCCTATCCATGATGTTCTCAAATGTAGTTTAATGGGACTATGCTCAAATCACAACTCCACTGCTCACCAGCCCCCATGTGACCTTATACAATTCACTTAACCTTCTTGAACCTTGAATTCCTTGCCTAGAAAAAAAGGAGATGATAATCATATCACCTCACTGGATCGCTGTAAGGGGAAACGATGTTTATAAAAACAAGAGATTAAGATGCTCAGAGGAGATACTACTTATCCCTCACATTCAGTGTCATCTGACAAAACAGAGGCACATGAAATGGGAATAAATATCAAGAAGTAAATGAACAAGAGTGGCATCAGAGTCAGAATTAATAACACCTGCAGTACAGGGTGTTTCCTTGTTCTTCTATTCATTTGCTAAAACATATAGTGGGACCACTTCATCTAATCTACCACTTCACCTGAAGGAATTCTAAATCTGGTGGAAGGCACAGCGGAAAATACAGTATAATTGAAATATGTGATGGGAGCATTATTGAGAAAAGTCATCCTGCTGACAATGTCAAATACATACATAGGATAACAGGATACCTACATTACAATGTGAAATATATATCTATATTACAATGTGAAATATAAATAAAAACAAATGTGTGTATATCTATATACATGTGTGTATATATATATGTGTGTGTGTATATATATATATACGTGTGTGTATATATATGTGTGTGTGTATATATATACGTGTGTGTATATATATATGTGTGTGTATATATATATACGTGTGTGTATATATATGTATGTGTGTATATATATATATACACACACACTACAGAGACAGAGAGAGGGGGAGGGAGAGAACAATGAGAAGTTCACATATGCACGTCGGTGGGTCAAAACAAGAAGATCTGTTTGGAATTTTTATATACAATTCTAGGTGAGCTATCACATAAGTATGAAAAAAGGATTGACAGGAGGATGAAAAATTGAGGATCAAAGTAAGAGCTATTTAACCAGTTGCTTCTGTCTCGACATGGTCAGTTCTCAGTCCACATCTTATTTAACCTATTAATATCATTACATAGACTTCATCACTCTTTCTTTGAAAAACTTTCTTCCTTTGGGTTCCAAAATATCACTCTCTCGTGTTTTTCTTCCTGCGTTCTCCAGGGAGCTCCCCAGCAGCCTGAGGTGGTTTTACGTTTTCATCTTCCCGTCCTCCTAAACTGTGATTTCCCAGAACTATTAGGACTTCATCTCTAGTCCAGCTACTCTCATCCCCTTTGTATTCCTACCAGTCTTATAACATTACATTCTGACAAATGATGCTAACTCTTAAATTCTTCTCTAGATCACATCTCCCCCTGAACTCCAATTTTATATGTTACATTTCCCTCTACACATATTGGCTTGGATATCTAACAAATATCTCTAACTTAACATTACCCAAAACAAGCTCATCTCCTACCTTATACCTTCTCTCCCCATGGTCTTCCCCCATCTCAGGTCATCACAATTCCATTCCTTGAATTCTCAAAGCATAACCCTTAGAATGATCCTTGACTCTGTCCTCTCATCTCCATATCCAAAAAATACAATCAGTTCTACTTTGAAACTATCCCAGAAAACTAAATCTTGTCAATTCCCTGAATATTATCCATGTCTAGCCACCATCATCCCTCACCTGGATTTTTACAACAATTTCCTCAACAGTCTCCCTCCCTCAACAGTCTCCCATTTCCACTACTGACCACCTTCAGTCTTGTCTCAGTATAGTAGTCAGAAAAATCCTTTCAAGACGTGACTTAGACGATGTCACTCTTTAGTTCAAAAGATCCACAAGCTCCCTCGCTCATTCAAAGTCAGGGTCAAAGAACTTGAGACAGCTACAAGCCCTTGAACAAAGTCTCTAGGACTCCTGTCCACATCAGCTGACTTCCACCACTTCAGCTTTATTGGGTTCCCCGCTGTTCCTGGAACACTCCAGATATACTCCCACATGAAGGATTTTTGCTCCAGCTCTTCCTGTGTCAGAATTGTTCCTTAAATATCTTCATGTCTTCCTCCCCTGTCTCCTTCAAATCTTTGCTCAAAAGTCATCTCTTTAATGAAAAGTGTCGGCATCATACTGTTTAAAATTAACATCGCCACACCTCTACTCCCTAACCTCTTTCCTGCCTTACTTTTCTCCATAGCACATATCATCTGTACATATTTCATGTAATCTGTGTTTATCATGATCTGCCTCCCCCTCTAAGAAGGTAAACTACGAAAGATCAGGAATTGTGTCTGTTTTGTTCAGAGGACTTCTCCAATGCCTAAAAGAGCGTCTGATACATGAGAAACCCGGAAAGTTGCTTCTGAGAGAATAACTGAATTTGTAATTAGCTGAATATGAAAAGCAAAGGTTTGCAGATAAAGAGGACAAATACAGCAGTGCTTTTATTGAACTGAGAAAGTGAATTCAACTTCAGTCTGGAAGATAATAAGCTTGGAGCCTTTGTTATCTGAGGATTCTTTAAGTTAGCCAAATAAAGATGTCGAGGTTGGCAGGCAGAAGTCGAAGCCAGGAAGGCAGGGCTGGGGAGACATAACCAGCCCAGCGATGTAGAAAAGTGCAAGTGTCCACAGTCAGGATGAGAAGCGACAGCCTGCAGGGGGAGGAGACAGTGGGACACATCACAGCCATCTTTCCCCTTACGCTGCCATGTCTGATACAGTGGGCTTGGGGGACAGTCACAATTCACGTCCGTTCACTACCCACGACGCAAGTACAGGCACTGCTTGCCCTCTAGCCTTAAGCAAAGAACAAAAGCAAAAACAGACAAAATTTGTGGAACAACAGTTTTAGATGTCAAACAGGAGATTGAGCTGGACATGGATCTCAGAGAACGGAGAAACCAAGCAGGTGGACCCTATAACTTACTGTCTAGGGACGATAAGCTTACAGCCTAGAGAGCACTTCCAAACTCTCGCACAGCGAAGATGTATCCAAACCGAGTTCAGCAATCTCCCTGAGTTGAGAAGACAAGAGTTCAAACTTCAGAGAGGTCACAGGGAAATAATCTTCAAGGCAGGGAACAGAGAGGAAAGACTTACAGAGAGCTCTGGAGACCTGCAAAGGGAGCCCCCCCAATACTCTAAAGTAGTTAGTGAAGTAGTAGTAGTAGTGAAGTAGTTATCATCACACACATCTGAGGAAAATTCTCAAGGCCCAGAGAAAAAATTACTAAATAGTATCAGGCAGAAAAATGTAGGGAGGTCACCATGCCTAGGTATAGCTCCTGGTCCCACCAGCCCCAGGGATAAACATCCCTACCATATGATGGATGTATCGAGCAGAGCCCCCAGAGCAGTACTGCCTCAGCAAAGAGACAAACTGCTAAACTGAGGGAAAGGGAGAAAAAAAAAATGCATCTGTAGGGCTGTCCAGATCTGTGCGTCCTCAAGAACAGAAAATTCCAAGTAGTGTTCACAATGACACTGTTGAAAAAAAAAAAATCAAGTCTACATTTCGAGAAATCCATGGTTCTGGCTATTAAAACATCATCATTGATTTCAGTGAGAGTAAATTTAGTAGGCACTGGATAGTGGGGAGGAAACACAGAGCGTGCTTAATCCACAGGACAGTATGCAGTCCTGAGAGTCTGATAATAAACTGGTTTATAATCCCAGATTAAATTAACAAAGGCCAAGCAAGAATAGATTCTGGGAAAGCACAAAGGAGGTAAAAATGTGACAAGTTCTGCATAGCTCTTAGGAGAAAGTCACAAATTGATTTCTATTTCAAGCCTGCAAGACTAACCACAGGTATAGTAGACTGACATTTTTTTGAATCATTACAGGCCAACAAAATACAGAAATCAGGGGCGCCTGGGTGGCTTAGTCAGTTGAGTGTCTTATGCTTAATCTCAGCTCAGGTCTTGATTCTTGATATCAGGGTCACGAGTTCAAGCCCAGCATTGGGCTCCATGCTAAGCATGGAACCTACTTGGGGGGAAAAACAAAAACAAAAACAAAAACAAAAACCAACTACCAGAAATCAAAGGAATATTTAAGAAAGCATCTAAAACATAGAACTAGGTGACAGCTAAACCTGTTAAGACAATAAATGCCATGCAATGAGCATTCCTAATTTTATTAAAGGAAAAGCATACTTTTTTTTCCAAAAGAAAGAAAATTGCAGCAGAGTTGTGATTTTATTGTCAAAAAATGATGCCCAAAAGGAACACAGAATTGTCTTTTTGCAGATCTTTCTAAATAGATCCTGTAAATGATTCTGTTTTGCTCCTTTTTGCCTAAAGGCAGAGCAACTGATTAAATGACTTTCCAAAGTTCCTTCCATCTGTGATTGCAACAAAACAGATAGAACAGAAGCAATTAAAATCAAATATACTAACTCTTCTGGGGTAGAGTTATATTTTCGACAGAAATAAATATAAGAATATCCACTGAAAGACTGCTTATATTGGAGAAAGTATCTATCATATGTAAAGACAAGAAGACATCCATCAGAGATAAACACAAAATGAATTATGATAGCAAAAAAAATTGGACAGTCAGCTACAATATATAATACTGCAGGACCACATGCCAACTGTTTGCACATTTTAGAGCAAATTCATTGAGGACAGTAACTCTAAAACATATTATCTACTGCCAATCCTTTAACAGAAAATTAATAAGCTTGCTGTGGTGTAGTTACATGCTCATTAATGAATAAATTTAAAACCGAGTTATTGCATCTTCACTGAGGTTAGAACAATAGTGTGAGAATTTTCCTGTTAAAAAACCTGTCTCATCTTAGAATGAGCTACAATAGAGAAGAGACGTCAAAAATACCTAGGAAGAAGAAATAAAATATTAAAACAGATCTCATTAGAAGAGCTTTTGAGGAAGAAACAACCAGAATGGAGAACTAGCAAATACCAAGTTAATAATCCCCTTGACTCTAAGGGCCATAGGAGTTCAGGATGAGTTGAGACACTATCTATCTTGAGGGTGTGATTTTGATCGTAAAGACCCACGGAACCACTAGCACCTAAGAATCATAGATTTGTTACAGGCAATAGGAATTATTGAAAAGCCATCTTAAGTAAGCTAATCATCACTCACACACACACACTCCAGGAAATACACTTTCAAATAATTGTCTAACATTTCACAGAAAGCATTTTGGCCTGGCCTCAATGTATAAAACCAGGTGTTGTTACAATTCCCATTTCACTCACTGAGCTTCCCAGAAACGGAAGCACTGCTTTAGTAATTCCGGGCTAACGGCAGTGCTGGTGCGTGAGTCCCTATCCTCCAGCTCCACGTGGGGAGAACGTGCCAGCGTCGCCAGAAGCAACCACGTTAATAAGGGATTTCATTCTGTGCCCCACACATCAAGGTGATTTGTGTGCGCATGCTATCGATCCAGAGTGGACGAGGCAGGCCAGATGTAACTGGTGCCAGAGGAGTAAGCAGGACAACCTGTGTGAGGGGCCGTGTAAATGGGGGCACGTGTCCAGGGATCGGTTCTCAGATCAATAGGGAAGCAGAGGTTTATGTGCAGGACAATCAGAAAGCCAAAGGTCTGACCTGAAGGTGGACAGGAGGCTAAATATCTGTCTCAAGTGAAGACAGGAGAGTCCTGGACAGAGTCCAGGACAGAGTCCAAGAGAGTTGACCCAAGGAGCACAGGACTTTCCCATTTTTAAGTTAAGAACCTCTTGATACCCACTAGATAAGGAGGCTGAGGGACAGTGACGTTTAGTGATGTCTCTCTGGTTAAACAGAAAAGGGGCCCCACAGGAAAGAGGACCCCTTCCTCCTGGGTCTTTATCCCAAAAGCCTAGAACTGAACAAAATAAAAAGCAACTAAATCAGGCCATTCTGCCCTCTGAATGGGGCCCTAGAGAAAAAAGGAAGTAGAAAGAAAGATAAGAACTTTACCTCATAAGTGATTTAAAGTCTTAAAAATGGGGCGATTTAGAGATTTTGTTGATTTTGTGCTTGGTTATTTTCAACAGGCTTGAACGTAATAGCCCAGAGACTTGCTCTCTTTGCTCTCCTGAGTGGGGAGAGAGAAAGCAGAGGAAGGGAGACACGGGAAGAACAGACACCAAGGGTGAGATTGGCCTGGAGGGGACACTGCTTGCTCAGCCAAATGGCAAAGGCCAGCATGGGAACTGATTACCATTCCCTGCGGTTTGTGAAGGAAAAAAAAAGTTAAGCAGAAAACACTATTGCTCAAGTGGGGATAATTACAACAGAGAGGAAAGGAGCCAGACTAAGGAAAGAAAATTAAGCCAAAGAGAATGCAGACTCTTCACCATGGCAAAGCATGGAAGACTGAGATTGGGAAACTATCTTCTGAAGGAAAATGAGAAGAACCCTACTGCATGCGTAATTAAACACAGATATTTGGACTCTCTACTCTATTCCATTGGTCTATTTGTCTGTTTTTGTGCCAGTACCATGCTGTCTTGGTGATCACAGCTTTGTAATAAAGCCTGAAGTCAGGTAACATGAAGAAAACAAAGCCCCCAGCTTTGTTTCTCTTCTTCAACAAATCCTTAGCAATTCGGGGTCCTTTTCGGTTCCATATAAATTTTAGGATTGTTTGCTCCAAAGCTTTGAAAAATGTTGGTGGAATTTTGATCAGAATGGCATTGAAAGTGTAGATTGCTCCGGGGAGTATAGACATTTTAACAATGTTTATTCTTCTGATCCGTGAGCATGGAATGCTCTTCCATCTTTTTGTGTCTTCTTCAATTTCTTTCATGAATGTTCTATAGTTCCTCGAGTATAGATCCTTAACTTCTTTGGTTAGGTTTAACCTAAGTATCTTCTGGTTTTTGGTGCTTAGTAAATGGAATCAATTCTCTGATTTCCCTTTCTATATTTTCATTGTTAGTGTATAAGAACACAACTGATTTCTGCGCATTGATTTTGTATCCTGCCACATTACCAAATTGTTGTATGAGTTCTAGTAGTTTGGGGGTAGAGTTTTTTGGGTTTTCCATATAGAGTATCATGTCATCTGTGAAGAGAGAGAGTATGACTTCTTCTTTGCCAATTTGAATACCTTTTATTTCTTTCTGTTGCCTGACTGCTATTGCTAGGACTTCTAACACCATGTTGAACAATAGTGGTGAGAGTGGGCATCCTTGTCTTGTTCCTGATCTCAGAGGGAAGGCTGTCAGTTTTTCCCCATTGAGGATGATATTCACCGTGAGTTTTTCGTAGATAGATTTTATGAGGTTGAGGAATGTTCCTTGTATCCCTATACTTTGAAGAGTTTTAATCAGGAACAGATGTTGTATTTTGTCAAATACTTTTTTTGCATCAATTGAGAGTACCGTGTGGTTCTTCTCTCTTCTCTTATTGATTTGTTCTATCACCTTGATTGATTTGCAAGTGTTGAACCACCCTTGCATGCCTGGGATAAATCCCACCTGGTCATGCTGGATAATCTTTTTAATGTATTGTTGGATCCTGTTAGCAAGGATCTTGTTGAGAATCCTGGCATCCATATTCATCAGCGATATTGGTCTGAAGTTCTCCTTTTTGATGGGGTCTTTGTCTGGTTTGCAGATTAGAGTAATGCTGGCTTCAAAGAAAGAGTCTGGAAGTTTTCCTTCTGTTTCTATTTTCTGAAATAGCTTCAGGAGAGTAGGTGTTATTTCTTCTTTGAATGTTTGGTAGAATTCCCCAGGGAATCCATCAGGTCCTGGGCTTTTGATTTTTTGGGGAGGTTTTTGATCACTGTTTCAATCTTGTTACTAGATATAGGTCTATTCAGATTGTCAGTGTCTTCCTGTTTCAGTCCTGGAAGTTTATAGGTTTCCAGGAATGCATCCATATCTTCTAGGTTGTTAAACTTATTGGCATATAACTGTTGATAGCAATTTCTGATGATTGTTTCTATTTCCTTAGTGTTAGTCGTGATCTCTCCCCTTTCATTCATAATTTTATTAATTTGGGTCTTCTCCTTTTTCTTTTGGATTAGTTTGGCCAACTGTTTATTGATCATCTTAATTCTTTCAAAGAACCAGCTTCTAGTTTTGTTGATGTGTTCTACTGTATCTCTAGTTTCTAATTTGTTGGATTTCTGCTCTAATTTTAATTATTTCCTGTCTTGTGTGTGGGGTTAGTATGACTTGTTGTTGATTCTCCAGTTCTTTAAGGTGTAATGAGAGTTGGTGTATGCAGGATTTTTCAATTTTTTTCGAGGTCAAATCATCCTTGACAAAGTAGGAAAAAATATCCAGTGGAAAAAAGACAGTCTCTTCAATAAATGGTGCTGGGAAAATTGGGCAGCTACATATAGAAAAATGAAACTAGACCATTCTCTTACACCACACACAAAGGCAAACTCGAAATGGATGAAAGACCTCAACGTGAGGCAGGAATCCATCAAAATCCTGGAAGACAACATAGGCAGTAACCTCTTTGACATCGGCCACAGCAACTTCCTTCAAGACATGTCTCCAAAGGCAAAAGAGACAAAAGTGAAAATGACTTTTGGGACTTCATCAAATTAAAAGCTTCTGCACAGCAAAGGAAACCATCAACAAAACAAAGAGGCAACCCACAGAATGGGAGAGGATATTTGCAAGTGACACTATAGACAAAGGGATGATATCCAAGGTCTATAAAGAACTATTCAAACTCAACATACAAAAAAAGAGATGAACACATCAAAAAATGGGCAAGAGACATGAAGAAGCACTTCTCCATAGAAGACATACAAATGACTAACAGACACATGAAAAAATGTTCATCACCACCAGCTATCAAGGAAATTCAAATCAAAAGCACACTGAGATACCACCTTAAACCAGTCAGAATGGCCAAAATTAACAAAACAGGAAATAAGTGTTAGAGAGGCTGTGGAGAAAGGGGATCCCTCCCACACTGTTGGTGGGAATGCAAGTTGGTGCAGCCGCTTTGGAAAAGTGTGGAGATTCCTTAAAAAATTGAAAATAGAGCTACCCTATGACCCTGCAATTGCACTACTGGGTATTTACCCCAAAGATACAGATGTAGTGAAAAATGGGCCATATGTACCCCAATGTTCATTGCAACAATGGCCACAATCGCCAAACTGTGGAAAAAGCCAAGGTGCCCTTCAACAAATGAATGGATAAAGAAGATATGGTACATATATACAATGGAATACTACGCCTCCATCAGAAAGGATGAATACCCAACTTTTGTAGCAACTTGGACTGGATTGGAAGAGATTATGCTGAGTGAAATAAGCCAAGTAGAGAAAGTCAAGTATCACATGGTTTCACTTACTTGTGGTGCATAAGGGGTAATATAGAAGACAGTAGGAGAAGGAAAGTAAATGGGAAGTAGGATAATTCGAGGAGGGAAAGGAAACATGAGAGACTTTGGACTCAGAAAGAAACTAAGGGTCTTGGAGGGGAGAGGGTAGGTGATGGGTGAGTCTGGTGGTGGGTACTGAGGGCACATATTGCATGGAGCACTGGGTGTGGGGCATGGGCAATGAATCTTGGAACACTGGAAAAATTCAAAAAGATATTGTGCTGTAGGGAGCGTACCGGAGGTGACAGAGGAAGAAAGGAAAGGCCCGTCTGGGGATCTCCGCTTTCTCATGGAAAATCCTGAATGAGGGAAAAGCCCTGCCTAAACACAGGTATTTTTATAAATTAAAAAATAATCCGGCTCCACCACTGATGTTTCTCTAAAATGAAGTTCAAAGTCTCCTTCCCATTCCCTCCAAGGGCACCCACTTGATGTTAAGTCTCACTCATCTGGCCTTTTGTTGTGGCATTTAAGTTTTAACAGAGCCCCCGCCCCCTCCCCCCCCACTGTGTCAACATTTCCTGTGTGCTTAGGACTCTTTTCAATGATTATCACACACGGTAATAACAAATCACTGGACACAGCCTAAGGAAAACAGGGATTTACATGGCAAATTGCAATGATCAGAACAGCCTCTGAAGTCAGAACTCAGAATCTCTCACTATGGGTTATCTGCATCAATTAACCTTTCTATGGTTTCATTTTACCATCTGTAAAATGGGTCTAAAAATAGCTCTCCCTTAAGATGATAACATTTTTAAAAATCAATGCCGTGCCTGGAGAAAATATGCCACAGAGACTCCTAATGTTATCAATAATAATGCCAATGGTGAAAGTGAAAGACACAGCTCTCACATTAACAATTAGAAAGAGACTTGGAGAGAAGATACAAAATGTGCGTTTTTACCTCCTCCTTCCTTCCAGGTGTAGGGAGTATGAAAAGAAGTAAAGGGATCCTCATTTCAAGTGGAGTCAGGAAAAGATGAAACCAGAGAGGGAGACACCGTAAGAGACTCAAACTGAGGGTTACTGGAGTGGAGGGGGTGGGGAGGGAGGGGGTGGCTGGGTGATGGACACTGGGGAGGGTATGCGTCATGGTGAGTGTTGTGAATTGTGTCAGACTGATGATTCAGAGTCCTGTACTCCTGAAACAATTAATACATTATAGGGTAATTAAAAAAAAAAAAAAATGGAGTCAGGAAGCCCTGAAGGGGGAGCTCTCACACAGGAGCCTCATGCCTCAGTCTGCAGGACCAGCAAGAAGGTAACTCTTAATCCTGATGGTTTCCAAGTTTCCACACAGGAACTTCATCTCCTGTCCTTATGACAAAGGAGCAAGGTCACTCCCTACCCAAGTAACAAGGCACTAACCACTGCTTGCCGCCAATGAGAAGCCCTCACAAGCTCCAACTCCTGTTCCTCTCCCCTGAATTTCTGTTCCAAACAACCCTCCCAATTTCCTCCTAAAACCTAATAAAAGCTGACCTTCCCTTTGTCTCTTTGGACTTGCCCGTGGTTTGCCAAAGTTCGCCTGTCCTGATTTGCAATTCCTCTGCTCTCCCCGGATAAACTCATGTTGTTACTGAAATAACCAGCTATTTTATTTCTAAGGCCAACAGAGGTCCTTGGTGACTGCTGACTTACGTCATTTAAGCATATGGTCATATAGGGTACTTAGGGAAAAGTGATGACGTTCAAACATTTTCTCTCCAGGGTCATTTAAAGAAAGAATGAAGAGATTAAAGAAATGCACCGGTCTGGTGTATCTATGCATAGGATTAAAAGATGTGATGTCTTTATTTTCCCAGTAAAATTCCTGACCAAAGTCTGTAACATAAGTAAATATAAGGAATTTGTTCGTACTTTATTGCTGAGATAATCTTGGCTCTTTGTGATGGGCAGAGTGAGAGGTTTAAAAGTCAGAAAAATGAAGATTTGAGTCCCAATACCTTCTCCTCAGTTTAGTGAGAGCTTCTCTCTGAGCCTTCATCATCCTCACTGCAAAACAAAATTAATTCTCCTCTCCCCAACTACCACGGGGTGCTTGTAAGAATTAATTAATAATGTTCGTGGAGGTGTTTTGTAACTTCATGTCAAACATTACCTTACCACATTATTATTTCACAGGAAAGTAAAGTTCATTCTCTATTAAAGAAAACAGAACATGAGCTCCAATAAGGGGGGGCTCTCCATGGGGCCAGCAGGCGGGTATTCAAACACCTGTGGGTTACCCACCGGATGAGATAGACAAGTTTCTATTGCAAGCCACACCCCTTTCAAGTTATACAGTAGAAAAAAAATTGTACTTGCATGAAAAACCATGTATTGTCTGGAAAACACCACTCCAGGTTATCTGATTCTACTCTTTCCTTGTCCTTACCCTATTTTGCAACTGTGTAAATTGTAACGGATAGCAATGCAAGATTATTCTTACCTACAAAGATGCGAGTTCTGTCTTGCCCTGTAGAGATTTAACTGTCTTCCCACCCACTCTTGTGAAAAATTAGTTTTGACAGTTTATATATTTTAATATTCCTGATCTCTAAATATGCCCTTTTTTGCAATTTCTTTTGAATCACATTTGCATGCCCATATTTACCTGATTCCCTCATGAGTTAAAAATCCTTAACACATGTTCATTTTTGTATCTGTGAGAGAATAATAAATTTACCCTTTTTTGGAAATAATCTTGGGACCATTTGTTCATTCATCATTTACCCTGCAAGCGTTCGTTAAGTGACTACTCTGTGACCAGCTCTAGGGAAAGAGGTTGTCAGAGCCTCAGCACACTGTAGCACAACTGTGAATCCAGTGTCCTGCCCCATCCCGCCTTCAGCTGGCACAAAACAAATACTCGATAAATGGGGATTGAATGAACTTTAAAATGTCTTTCCCTAAAGGTGGTAATTTGAATCTTGGAATACTGAAGCTCTCTTTGTCTAGTACTTCGTGCTCTAGCAAAGGTTTCCAACTAGAGGCTAGGCAGTGCTGAGGATGTTGAAGATATTTGATAAATGTCTGATGAATGAATGAACTGACTCTCAGCTTTTGAGGGACTCACAGTCTACTGATTTTGCTGCTCAGATGACGGTCGTGCGTCCAGGTTTGTGCGGTTCCCCACGCTCAGGAGACATGAAATCAATACCCACTGACTGGCTTCCAAGGCATGGCAGAGGTAAAAACCCAATATAAATATTACATTCTTCTTAATGAAATCACCTCCCTGGATAAGCAAACCTCGTTGAAACAGTGAATCTTTAGTGGCTTTTCTTTTTTTCTTATGCTTTTGTTTTAAAGATTTTTATTTTTATTTATTTGACAGACAGAGATCACAGGTAGGCAGAGAGGTAGGCAGAGAGAGAGGAGGAAGCAGCTCCCTGCTGAGCAGAGAGGGACCCTGAGATCATGACCTGAGCCAAAGGCAGAGGCTTTAACCCACTGAGCCACCCAGGCGCCCTTTAGTCGCTTTTCTTGAGCAGTTAGATACTCAAAGCAAAAAAGTCATTCTCCTAGTTAACTTTTTCCATGGTCTAGTATGTTAAATTTTTATCATTATTTTTCAGAAGTTGATGTCGTCCCTGCTCTACCGCTAATATTTTTGTTCAATTACCATCAGCCACAAACCTTGGGTTCATTTTTGTCAAGCAGATTCTAACATCATCTGTGTCACAGATACTGATAAGAACACCATTGGGTTTCTTTCATAAAATGGAAAAGAAGAGTTGTTATAAATTTTCTAAACCCTGTGCACTGTCAGAAAAATCTATGCCTAGCGAAGATAATTTAGTATATAGAATTAGATATAAATCTTACCAAAAAAAAAAAAAATGAGAAGCAACCACATGCTTAGAACGAAGTGCAAATCATCTTCTCCAAAGGGGAGCTGGCATAAACCTTGAAGAGATTTATTAACAATGGCCACATCTGCCCTGAAACCTTCTCAACACCAGTAGGAAAGAATGTTCCTCACTGACCATGCCATAAATACAGCTGGCGGGAGAGGGAGGTTTACAGCTCCAGAATGACCATGTAGATTACTGCAAAAGGTTGTTCCCAACGCCAGAGGGAATTAAATTAGCTGCTCTGAGAGCCTCAGAAGGGTTGAAATGTGCTATTGTGCTGATATTATGTGTCACAATTGATGCAGTCAGTACGGCGTTTTCAGCTATAATGAGTGAAAAAAATGGCCAAATTGGCTATCTTAATTAGGCAATTTGAAGATGGCCATGACAACTGGCATGGGATATACAAACTCAAAATCAGATCAGGCCTTTCAGGGGTGAGCCTTGAACATAAATAACTAGGTAAGTAACCCCATGTGGGAAACGCTCAGTAAAATAACAGAAGGAGAAATAAAAAGATATGGCAAGAGGGAGAGAGATTACATTCAACTGTGGCTTTAGAAGGCTTTCTGTGGGAAGGGAACTGGAGCTGGGCCATGAAGGATGAGGACACCCAGGTTGGGTGGAGATGGAAGGCTGAGTGGCCGCAAGTCAGGCACAGCATCGGTACACACCTGGAAGAGAGATGAAAGGACAAGCAGGCGGAAGAGAAGCTCTCTTTGTCAATGTCCTCCATGCACACACCTACCTTGCTCTGATGGCTTTCTCCTTGGTACGACTATATTTTTGGTGATAATCACTATAAAATCGCCATGTGTGGAGACTATATAGAGAAGATGAACACAAGAACTCAGACACAGGTAGGCTTGGAATGTGAACTGAAAAGAGCAGGGTCTCACTTTTCTGTAAGAGCAATGGTTTTCAAACCATATATATCAATGGAAACTATGTTAAACAAAATCTTATGTGGAATCACAATAAGGAAAATAGAGCTGCTATGTCTGAAACAGAGATGGGGATCCAGAGGCTCACCTACTCAGTCAGCTTCTTCTCCTGAAGCAGGAGGCCAGGGAGGAATGATCTCTTATCGTTCACTGCAATAGAGTTTAGAAAAAGCACTACTTTCAAGCAAGAAATGTAAAACAGAGTTGCAGGAAATCAGAGGTTTGATTCTGATGGAGAAGGGCCTGAAATTCCCGGTTATATGTTTGGTTTTTATTCTGTAAGGAACAGGGAGTCACTGAGAGTTCTTTGCATAAGGGCAATGTAACCTGAGAGAGAAGAAACAACAGGAACGTAATGATAGAAAGAATATATCACTGAGAAAAGACTCAGTAGGACTTCTCAAGTGACTGACGTGAAGGGCAAGGAAAAGGAAGAAGACCACCAAAGAAGGTGGGACTTCAAGCGTGGGTAACTGAAGTCATCAGAGAAAGACAGTGACTACATTCCTTTTCTCATTTATTAATTACCATTTGGGATTCTGGCATAGTGATAGATCCTGTGTACAATGTTTAAAAATGTACTAGTGGCCCCTGGAGGCAGCTTGGAACAACAGAAAATACACAGATTTGGAGGTCTGATAAGCCTGGACTTGAATTCTGCCCAATGTACTTACCCCTCCCTTTTTTTTTTTTTTTTATTGTTACTAAAAATTTTTTCCCCAGTGTTCCAAGGTTCATTCCCCATTCCCCACACCCAGTGCTCCATGCTTTAGGTGTCCCCAGTACCCACCACCAGGCTCTCCCATCCCTCCACCCCCCTCCCTCCAAGTCCCTCAGTTTGTTTCTGTGTCCAAAGTCTCTGTTGTTTCGTTTCCCTCCCTAGATTACCCTAGTTCCCATTTATTTTCCTTCTCCCACTGTCCTCCAGTTTACCCCTCATGCACCGCAAGTAAGTGAAACCATGTGATACTTGACTTTCTCTTCTTGGCTTATTTCACTCAGCATAATCTCTTCCAGTCCAGTCCATGTTGCTACAAAAGTTGGATATTCATCCTTTCTGATGGAGGCATAGTACTCCATTGTATATATGTACCACATCTTCT
>PITA01018787.1:0-16944 GCA_004023965.1 Spilogale gracilis
TTTGGAGGGTCCGCGGTGCCCCATGTCTTACCCCCGCTCTTCCATTCACGCCTGTGAGAGGGACAGGCCGCCTCCCACTCCGGAAATGAGGAGCCGGAGGTTTGGGAGAGGACATGCAGTCCGCCCACGGATGGGGCTGAGGTCAGACTCCTTGCTCCTTCAATACCCAGAGCCCCCCCGCTCACTTAATTACTGAAGAGTTGACCCTAACCCGGGATTAGTGCATCACAGGGAGAAGAGACTTAAGAATTTCCGTGTTTAATTATTGATCTTTTTCATAGGAGCTACCTCTATTTTTTTTCTCTTTTTTATAACTTCTTCCTTTCTCTCTAAGTGTCATGTGTAACGATTAGGGACAATTTAAAGAACCCAGCAAACCAGAAGAGGAGTTCTGGCTACCTGTCTGGTGGCTGGTGTCCCTGACGGTGTTCTCGGCTGTCTTGGAAAGGTGAGCGGGGACCCCTTGACCCAGTTCCTGGCGAACACGCCTGGGCTGCCCCCGTGAGGCAGGACTCGCTCCTGCTCCAGGAGAGCAGAGGCTGCACAGGGGTCCTAGTAGGTGACTGGCAGGGATGGTCACTGGGTCCCTGTGCCCATCCTCATCCTCCATGACTGAGTTCTGGTTTCCTCTGTACTTTGGAACTCAGGTCTGTCCTGGAGGCCTGTGTGTACCCCAGCAGGGCACCATGGACGGGGGACTGTTTTCCAAGGGGTCGCGTGAGTGCACAGCCCCCATATGTGCTGACAGATCGAGGGTCAATGTGAGGACTTAGTCGTACTGTCCTTTCTGTATCAGTGAGGGCGATGGCAGCATTCACATCACAACCCAGTCTGGGGCAGGGCACTAAAGGGCCCTTCAGCCAGTGCTGACTGAATTAAACAATGCATACAGAGCGGCCCATGCCCGACCACGCTTAGTCAGTATCGTTGAGTAGCCCCATAAAAATATCCTGAGTCTTCTCTAGACTGGCCTTCTCCAGTCTCCTCCCCGCCCTCCTCAAGGCCAATTCCATCAGGGGGGATTGGAGGAGGCTGACTCTGGAATGGAAGAAGCGGGCACAGGGGCAGAGAAATGAGGCAGTCTGAGGTTCAGCCCAGAGAAAAGTTTCCTTAAACCTGCAGGTGTGGGCCTATCTGGGTGGGATGCTCAGTCTGAGACAGAGAAGGCAATCAGAGTGAGTGGGGCTCTTTAGGAAAGCAGACTTTAGACTTCTGGAAGGAGGCAGGAATTCCAGACTCCCATGTGCAGACCCAGCACTCGGTCCGCATGGGAGACAGCAGGGACGCATCACATGTGCAGTGAGGGGACAGCGTCCCTGTCCAGCTCCTCTAGGCTCCCTGGGGATTCAGCGGGTCCCAGACGCACAAGCTGACCTCTGTCACTGGTGGGGCAGGGCAGCAGAGACAGGGGATGCAATGTTCTCTGTGCACCCTTCCTCAGAGCAGAGCCTCTGGGCCCCTGGTCAGAGACCCGGTGTTCCTGTCCTGCACGCTTGTCCCTGGGGGACCCTCCTTCTTAGGCTCTGGATGTTAGAGGGGCACATGGGAGGTGGCAGGGGGCTCTGACAGGCAGATGGTGGTGGAGGAGGAAAGGGAACAAGTCACACTGGACGAGTGTCAGAGATGGGTGACAGTGACAGGCTCTGTGAGGATCTCAGGGAGAGGCCATCTGCTTATCAAAACTCAGTTGTCCTGAAAGGGACTCCAGGCCACTTCTAAAGCTTGCACCATGGTGGGATCCAGCCGGTCCTCCCATCAGTGTTTGCCGAGCACCTGCTGTGTGCAGGTGCTGTGCTGGGTGCTGAGCACCCACTGGGGACAGATGCGTCTCAGCATTAGTCTGGTGGGGGAGAAACATGGGTCAGGAGAAACCCTCATTTCCCATGATGAGGATGAGCCCTGTGCTGGGGGGCAGGGGACAGTGAGGAACTCTGCTAGAACAACCCTCCGATTCCCCCATTTCTCCGAGGGAGGTTGGGAATCGGGACATCGACCTCACTTTATAAGACAGGGGACTGAGCGCACGTGACTGAGTGAGTTGTTTAGTGTCAGATGGCTGTGGATGGGGCATAGGACCCAGGCTCTGAGCTCCCAAACCTCCTGCCTGGGCCACACGACCTCTTCGCTGTCTCACAGGACCGCACCACGGCAACTGCGCTCGACCCTTTGCTCACCCCCAGGCCACGCTGCAAACTTCTTCACGCTGACATTAATTACATCTCCTGAAGGTTAATTTGTAAGGAGACAGTGGAAGCAGTTATTTTAATAGTGATTATTAAAATCATGCTGGGGGTTTGCTGCATAATGGGTAATCATCTGCAACCGAGTTGGGAAAACAATACAGTGGATTCTATTTGGCTCTTTCCACGGGACCGAGTTAATCCCGCAGAGCCGCCCCCTGCGGTCAGGACTGTGTAATAATATTCTTATCATATCCAAACAGAAGCCCCTTCAAGAAGCTTCCCAGGAAGGAGTGTGACCAGTTTGCCAAGAGCTCGGCTCCGGGGGGTCCGGATGGATTTCTGCAGCGTGTGGCGCAGTCCTGAGCTGCAGCCCGCTGTCCCCTGGGAGCCGGCCGGGTGGCCCTCGCAGTCGCTCCGGTGCGGGCTTAGCCCGTCATTCAGGGCGGGTCCTTCTGTTTTTATGTCCATTCTTTCATTCCCTTGTTCACTCATTCATTCCCCTGCTCAGCCAGGCTTATCCAATTACCAGTGGTTTCTCACACTCATTCTGTGTGAACTTAGTCCTTTCTTCCATCGTTGTTCACTTGTCTCTTCTTCCATTGGCTTGCATTTCCTTCAGACGCTGTGTCCTCAGTGGTTCAGCCGTGTGTTTAGCCCCTTGTTCAGCCCATTGCTTGCTCAGCCATGTATTTATTCACTCTGTGATCGCCTCATCCATTCATTTGCTTGTGAAAGTATTCCTTCAGGCAGGACTTCGTCCATTCACCGTTCCTTTGTTCATTCCTATATTTCCTCATTCAGTTATTTTTTTTAAAAGGTTTTATTTATTTGACAGAGAGAAACACAGCCAGAGAGGGAACACAAGCAGGGGGAGTGAGAGAGGGAGAAGCAGGCTTCCTGCCGAGCAGGGAGCCTGATGTGGGACTCGATCCCGGGTCTCCGGGATCATGACCTGAGCCAAAGGCAGTTGCTAACCAACTGAGCCACCCAGGCGCCCCTCGTTCGGTTATTTTTTAAAATTCATTCATCGAACATGTCCTGGGTGCTCATTAAACCACATCCAGTGACCCAGGTTTATACCTCCCTCCCATGTTTTCTGGGCCTCCCATAGAAAATGCCCTTTGCTGTTTTCTTAGGTAAGCTCTATCAGAATGTGACGGGTGACGCTGAGGTCCCATGCTCTGGTGACTGGGAAAGTTGTTCCAATCTTGGAGATCGAGAACACAGGGGAGAAGCAAGTTGGGTGCAGAGGAGATAAACTCAATTTTGGGCAAGTTGCATTTGAAGGTACCTACAGTATGCACAGGGAGAGATGTCTGGCACTTAGAAATACAGAGATGGATGGAAAAGGCCTGGGGTTGGAGCAGGAAAACCGGGGCGAGTATCCCCTCTGTGGCCCTCTTGCGGGGAGGGGGGCTGCAATCAGCAGGACCCACCGCTCCCACCCTCGTCGCCTCCTGCTGCACAGAGTGTAAGCAAGAAACGGTGAGGTCGGAAGCAATCGTCAATGATGGGTCCTATTTTGCAATTGGTTTGGGCTCCTAAGACGGCCAGGGTGAAGATCACTTCCTGGCTGAGCTGCTTCAGACGCCACTGAGCACCGGCAGAGCGGGATGGGATGCTGTGTGCAATGATGGGATCAGGCCCAAGTGGGCCATCGTGGGGAGGTCTGCAGGAGACAAACATCAAAGTTGACCCTGTCAGTGGTGCATGCCTCCCGTTCCTCCCCAGCATGTGGCCCAGGGTCCCCTTTCTTTAGGCACAGACGTGCCACCACAGCAGGTCCCTCTTCCTCTCTGTGTTGAGAACTCAGGACTCAGGCATCTGAGGCAGGGGGAGGATGTGTGAGTCAGAGTCAGAGAACTGAAATGAGTCCTGGCAGGAGCCTTGGGTCCTCGTGGCTTTGGGCAGGTCTTACCACTGCTCTGAGGCTTGAGGCTCGGGTACCACAGCCACAGAATGGGATGACAACACCCCCCTCCTGGGATTATAGGACAGTTGAGTGAGACCAGGGAGGTGAGGACATTTGGGAGACTCTGCCACCTCATCCACCTGGGGTTGGCCCCACGCTGTCAGGGAGGACCGTGCTTTCCACGGGTGGATCGAGGTCCCAAGTACAGCAAGATGTTGTCCCTCTTGCCTCCTCTCCACTCCTTCCTCCATTCTCGACATTCATCTTTGATTTCTTTATAATTTTAGAAACTGGAAGGAAGGAATCTAAGAGATGAAAGAATCCTTTGTTTTACACTTCAGGGAAACTGAGGCCCAGAGAGGAAGTTCAGCAGGCTTCAGATCACCCTGCCACCCGCTCCCAACACCTGCCCAAGAGCTCAGCCCCATTTTCTGGCTCTGCTGGGCTCTACCTACCCCCTCTCTGAGGTCACTTGGACCTTGCCTCTGCCTTCTCTCCAGATGGTTCCTCATATTGATAAACTGGGTAGCAGCATTTGAATGGCTGAATGGCTCTGCGGATTTTTTCTTTTTAAACTACACACACACACACACACGCACACACACACACGCACATGCACACGCACACGCACACATACACAAGCAGATTCTCTATTCTAACCTGGCTGTCAGTTTCACTTCGAAAGAAATGCGATTGCTCGCCTGTGTGTTCGGAGCATGGCTATTGCTGTAATTACTTCCCGTTAAAATCCCAGTGACAGAATACATTACCGGAGAGAAGGATGCCATCTGGGAGAATTCAAGTCACTGCACACACGTATCTATTTTACCTCTCAAACTTTTTTTAAACCAAGAAAGAGCAAATCATTTTTAAAGGTTACCTTACCCTTAAAAATATTGTGGATGTGTATCTGAGCACGTGTCGCATGTGTGAACGTCAGTGTTTTATCACTTATATAATCCAGCCCTGTCATCTTTTCCACTGTTTCGAAGACTTCGGCAAGTGACTCCCGCCCTTCCTGTGTCACGGGCAATTTCTGTCTACAGTCCAAGCATTTGTGCTTTTTAATCTCCTTGGAGAGACTGAAAACACAGTTAGCGGGCTGCGGACCGAGGAGTGCAGGCAGCCGGGAGAGTCGGCTGCGGAGTCTCAGCCCCTTCCATAGTGGCCATCACAGCCCGCATCTCTGAGGGCCTTCTGCGTGCCAGGGGCTATGCTGGGCCCGGAAACAAGCTCCTCATCTCTACCCCTCATGTCCCCTCTCTGATCTGAATCACCATCGCCCACGTCCTTCCTTCCAGCTGCCTTGTCACTTGCACTCCTGTCCCCAGCAGTGTCTTCTCCACTGAGCAGCAGGAAACACCGGTGTGGCTCACACCCTTCATGGCTCCCATCTTCCTCGGGGTAGAACCAGAGTCCCCGCACAGGCCTCCTGAGCATCCCCCATCACCACGCTCCCGCCACCCAGGGCCTCCTTGCTGATCCTCAGGTGTGCTGGGCCCATGCCCACTTCCTCTGAGCCCATTGTTCTCCCCAAGTACATGTGACCCCATGACCTTACATCCTCCCGGTCTGTACCCACGTGAGCCCTTACAGGTGAGACCCTCCTGACTAACCACATAAAATTGTACCCCAGCTCCCTGCACCCACCCCTCACCCCTCCTCCTTCCTAATTTCTCTGCCGATCAATTAGTGCTATATGATGTACTCTGTATATTATAAAATTAACTTGCTATCTCTCAGCTCCCCAGCTATAGTGCAAAAGCTCTGTGAAGGAAGGGGTATTGGACGGTTTTGCTCACTGCTGAATCCCCAGCTCCTAGATCATTGCCCGGTACCTACACACTTACTGTGTGAATGAACAGAAGGGTCTCATTTGGTGTTGGTGGAGTCAGGGACAATCAGATAAGAAAGGAGTGACAGATAGAAGTGTAATTTGCAGACCACATGGAAGAGAGTGACACGGGGCTGCTTTGGGCTGGGGTCCAGGAAAGCCTCCTGGAGGAGGCGACTTTTGAGCTGGGACCTGGATTTTACAGAGCAGGCAGCAGGCCTGTGGAGGGAATGACTTGGCCAAGACCTTGACAGTGGTGAGTCATGGCGCAGGTTTGGAGGCCCCGGGGGAGGTGTGGTCAGGATCCTGGGGAGCTCTCCTGCCCACCCAGCAGGGACAGTCAGTCCTGGTCCTGCGGTGCCCTCTGCTGACCCGGCCCTGGCCTTTGTCCTGTGTCAGGATCATGACTCCATGTGGTTTCTCCTTCCTCATGGGGCCAAGAGAGTCACTTGTTGAGATCAGGGGGACCTCAGACATCCTTTATCCCCGGTTGGTCATGGGGCCTGGAAGGCAGTGAGGCCTCTGTCATTGGGTTTTGAATGACCCTCGGGTGAGGCAGCTGAGGGTGTGTTGCAGAATGTCAACCTTATGGACTATCGAGCTATGGGCACTGGAGAGATGGAGTTCATTTTATTTAAACAGAGGAGTTCAGACTCGGGACAGAGTATGGATGTGTGCCTGTGGTCCCCCTGTGGGTATGATCAGATTCAGCTTTGCACTCTGGTCTCCTGCTCCTGGTCCTTCCCATACCACCCAGAAGGGGAGGCTCTGGGAACCTGGCCTGGATGTGGGAAGCCAGGGGGCGGGAGAGTTCCGGCTCCAGCCTCTCTCAGGGGCAAGTGAGGAGCACTAGCTACATTTGAAAAATAAAGCGAGGCTCAGCAGGTAAGGTCTCAGAACATGTCCAAATGGAGAAGTCCCCAGAGACTCTGCCTTGGGGTCAGTGCCAGCTAGAGTTCCCTGGGGGACAGAGGGGACTGAGTCTGCCGAAGCCTGGGTGACCTCTTATAGAGGAGAGGGACCCAGAGCCAGAGAGGATAAGAGATCTCCCAAGGTGAGACAGACAGATGCAGGAAGGGCCGGGGCTCTCGCCAGCTTGCAGCCCAGCCCTGATTGTTAAGGCAAGAGACTGTGAAACTCCAAAACAGCCGTGCCTTGTCCTTCTGCCCATTTCTGAGCTCCTGACACCAGTCCCCCCGCTCTCCCCGTGCAGCTGCTCTCTCAAAGCTGCTTGCTCTTTGGGCTTTCTTTTTTTTTTTTCTTTTCCTGGAAAGCATCTTAACGAGACATAGTGTGCATAGAGAGTGGAAATGTCCTGATGCAGCGTGGGGCGCTGCTCCCCTGTGTGCTAAATCCGGAGGCGGCAGGGGATAGGAGCCAAAGTTCCAGCTATCGCCACGCGGTGCGATGTGCAAGGCTGGGCAAGGGCTAGAATAGGGTCGGCTTGAGTTTAAGGTGAAGGTTAGGTTACCAACAAGAAGTGGCTGCGTGCTGGGCCTGCTTGGAAAGCCTCGTGTGAACCACGCCGTGCAGCAAGGTAACAAATTCCTCCGAGTCGTTATCTGCATTTGAAGGATGAGAAAGGAGAGCTGTAGTGAGGCACAGTGCTGGCTGGCACAGCAGGGCTGGCCCTCAAATCCAGCTGTGTCCAATACCAGGCATAGCATCTGAGACTCAGGAAGTTTGGCTGTTGATTGAGCAGGATTAGGACCAGCTCAAGGGCAAAGTCAGGACTGGCCTCCTGGACTTAGGCTCAGTGTTCTGAGCAGGGTTAGTGGGGGAGAGAGGGGCAGGCTGGGTCAAGGGAAACCCTGAGCTTAGGACTAGGATCCAGTTGGCCCTTGCATGCAGATATGTCTCAGAGCAGCGTGAGCTCCTGCAGGGATTTTTCCCACGAGAAAAACAGTCTGAAGGCTGATGCCTTATCTTTAGCAGCCTGTGAACTTCGTAGTTGACTTCTGCATAAAATCATATCTACTTTAGTACCTGTATTGCCATCGGAATCTTTGAGTAATGTTTATATCCTGGGGAGGTGTCCCAGGATGCCCTAGGGGTGGCAATTCACCAGTTGGAAAAGTAGGGCTGTGGGGCCCAGGGGATGGTTCGGGCATGGACTGCAGCCACGGTGGAGTGGCCGGCCATCCTGGCTTGCCCGGCACAAGCGTCTTTCCCGGAGTACCGGACCAGCTCCGCACAGCGGAGAAAGCATCAGACAGTGCGGGCTGAGTAAGTGACTGCATCCAGAATGCGGAGACCAGAGTGAGCCAAACAGGCTCCTTGGGGTGGGTGGTGGAGGTGGGGAGACAAGGTGTTGAGAGCCCGCGCTCCGCTGTGGGCCGCACCCAGTATTTTGTTCATTTTTCCTGACAAGAATCCACCAGACCTTTGAGCGTTGGGTCCTCGTCTGCCTAGTGAGCCCATAATGACATCCTGCTGCTCCATCTCAGGCACTGTTTCCCCCTCACCAGATGCTGGTGTTAGTTTTAAGTTCCTCAGAGCTGGTAGAAAGGAAACAGGTGAATGGGGGACACAGCCCAGGGCCAAGCAGGGGAAACGTCTTCCTGTTTATTCCCAGGAGAAACAATCAGGTTAGTTCAAATTAATTCAAGGCCAGCCCAAGCTGAAGAGTAAAAACGAGCCAGCATTTTCATTTTCTTAGTCTGGGATTAATCTGTTCATCAGCTTAGCTCTCAGGGAGAAAACATGCTTCTTCAATAGTTTTCAGGCTGAAAATAATGCCTCATTAAGTTAAACAGATGGACTTGAGAACTGTGTTGATGTCAGCCAGACTAATGAAGGCCATTACCTGGAAGGCGCGGTGGTCGGGCAGAGGGGTCTTACCAGCCCCTGGGAGCTCTCCGTAGACGAGCTCAGCTCCTAGGGACGGAGTCCTCCAGGGAGAGAGGGGGGTGGGGGTAGAGGACGGAGGGAGACAGAGGGAGCGGGGGATGTTCCTGCTGCCTCAGCTGTCCCCGGGGATGACGTCGCCTGGTTAACTCAGGCAGTCTGGGCAACCTTGAGGAGGGCATGAGAGTGAGGGAAGATCCTTGTGTGATGTTTCCAAGACGAGCAAAGCCGGTTTTCGCCTCTAGATGAGAAGGAGAGCTTCGGGGTTTGGGGCTCAGGCATCCAGCCCCAGATTTGGCCAGATTTTATTGAGCCAAACCATGTGCTTTTACCGATGTCATGGAGCATCCCTACATACGGAAAACGCCTCTAGAGCAGCATGCATAGGGAAGCCTCAGGGACATCCAGGCATTGGTGTTTGCCCAGCGTGGAACACAAGGCAACTCAAAAGTACTACGTGGTGATGTAGCCAAGGTCACCCAGTTTTAAGGGAGACAACTGAGATTTGAACCCAGGTCGGGGTGACTTGGGGTGGAGAAACCCCCTCACAGCCCACACTGACCCTCTCTCTTGGGTGGGCTGTCGGTAAGGCCCTCCTGGCTCCCATTCCTCTGTGGTCTGCAGACCTAGCCCTCGGCCTGTGTGTCGGAGCGCCTATGGGAGCGCACATGCATCTTCAAGGTGCAGAGGAAATCTCCCGCGTCTAGGAGCCCGTCTGACTCCAGAACTCACCTGCTTCCAGCCCTGGGGCTGAGTTCCTCTTTGGACCAGTTTCCTTATCAACAAACTGGGAATTTGAATGATTCCCAGCCCACAATCCTGTTGTGGGACCTAAATGAGCTAAAAAAAAAAAAAAGAAAAAAAAGCCTTGACACCCAGCCAGTGCTTGGGGAGACAGGGCACTAGTTCCTTCTGCTCTGAGTTGGGTTTCTGGTCCGTCCAGTCGGGATCTGGTCCCTGGCAGAGGACCCCCATGGGTGACTGTGGAGCTGACCTTCTGAGGTCCAGGCCAGGCACACATTCCCTGCGTTGCCAGGGGAATGCAGAGATGGCCCCCTGATCCCTGGGTGTCCACAGTCTAGTGGGGAACATGAGGAAAATGGCACCAAGAGATCCAGGCTGAGTGTGGGGCTGGGAAGAGAGAGAAGCATCCGAGTGTGAGGGGAAAACCACTGGGAATAGCTCAGACCTAGGGGGCTGACAGCTAGAGGCCTGGCCCAAGGCTGGGGGAAGAGAAAAAACAGACCCTCAGGTTTGCAGCCTCCAACATCCCATCCTCTCTCGGTGCCGACACGCTCTGTCTTCTTTGCATTTATTCACGAGGGAGTGACCATCTGTTGAGCCTTTATCAGGACCCAAGTGCGATCCTTTACTATGCGATCTCATTTGAGTCTCATACACAAAGACCGACCCTGTGAGCTGGTGGTCGTTATCTTGCATGTGTCCGGTGAGGGACGGGGGCTTGCGGAGTCCAGCAAGTGCACTAGGATGGTCCCACTCCTAGGTGGCAGAGCTAGGGCTTGCTCCTCCGAGGCTGGCCCTCACGGCCATGGTTTCCTTGCAACAGGTCCTGTTGGACAGTGTTTATTCTCCCCATAGATTCCTTGTTCCCCCCAAGATTGGCTCCCAGTCAGAACATATCCTGTCCGGGAGACACAAGGACTCATTGGGCCCTTCCCATCGAGCCTGCAGGAGCCCTTGTGTGTCAGCATGGCCCTGAGGACTTTGGTAAGACCCGGGAGCCACTCCTGGGATGCAGAGCTGATGTTCCTCTGATGCAGGGCGTGCCCTCGTTCACCCCCAACCCTGCAAGCCCCTGCTTCCTCATAAAGTGCACTCTGAGCACTCTGAGCACTTCGTTTCAGGCTGGGGTACGTCATGCAAACTCGGTGAAATGCTCTTTCCTTCTGATGTTACTCTGTCTCAATTGTTTCTTTAGTGCTGCTATTCCCTGCATGCTCTAGGATGACAGGGACCATGTGCCTGGCACAAAGGGTAAGCACGTGATTGAATGTTGTTGAATGACCGGATGAAGGAGTGGCTGGAGGGAGACAGGCATTCTGACAACTGAGAGTCTATTCAGGGTCTTCCTAGACATGGGAGAAATTCCTCTGGTCTTTAGGAGTACAGATGGTGGTTACGGGGGGTTGGAAGAGGCAAGGTGCCAGCAGTGTTGAAAGACGTGAGTGTGACCGCTTTGGAATCAGAGGAATGGTGTGTGATGTTAGCTCCTATTGTATAACAAGGCTGCAGAATTTAGTGGCTTAACATAACAAGCAATAATTTGGGTTCAGGAACCTCTAGGTCTGTGGGGGGCTCTGCTGCTGTGGGTTGGGCTGGGCTGGGCTGGGCTGAGCTTACTAGCATCTCAGGACGCCTGGTATGTTGGCTGGAGGCTGGATGGTTTCGGACGGCCTCTCATGGGACGTCTTATCTCTGCTCCTCGTGTCTTCTCATCCTGCAGGAGTGAGACTGTGTGTCCAGAGCTGTTCTCATAGTGAGGGCAGGTAACAAAAAAAGAGAACAGGAATCCCCAAGGCCTGCTGGGGTTTAGGCTCAGAAACATCACAGTGTCACTTCCACAGCCCCAGCAGCTCAGATGAAGAAGTGGGCAAGCAGACCTTACCCCTTGGGGGAAGGAGTTGCAGAGATGCCCAGCAAGGCTGTGAGCGCGGAGGTCTGCAAATGAGAGTCAGAGGGAGGTGAGAGTGGAGAGTGTTGGCTTTGGTATCAGACAGACCTGGCAGGGATCGGCAGCTTGGGGGTTTGAGGGCAAGTGACATAGACTCCATGAGCCGCCGTTTCCTCACCTGTGAAATGGGTGTAACAATATTATTTACAGCATTTGTTAATTGGGAGGCTTCAGTGAGATAATCCAAGGGAAGTGCTAATACCGGGCTAAGCACACGGAAGCTCCCCGCCCCTGAGAGTCGATGGCAGCACCCTGGTTCAGGTGGCATTTTTTATTGAGGACATTCTGATATTGAGTCCCTGGACACTTGTCCACTCGAAGAAGTCAGAGTCTTTGGAAACCATGTCTCTGTTAACCGATTAGAATCGAGAGGCTTTCCCTGGTGTTCTCTCGGCTTCTAGAAATGGTCTCTGTTGCTTCGGAGTCCCGGCCTCCCTTTCCTGATGGACTGTGGTGCTGGGGTGGCATTTCAGGTCTCCTCGCTTCCCACTGCCCCCACTGAGTGCCCGGTGTCCAAAATGTGGGGGGCAGAGGGCTGTGGGAACCGGAGGCTGCTCCCTGACATTCATGGGGTTTGAGAAACAGAGACCCTTCTGGGGGTGACCTGTGAGGGGCCCCTCTGTCCCCACACAGGACCGATTTGCTCTGAGCCTTCCTTAAGCATCCTCTCCAGACTTGGAAAGGAAGTTTAATTTCAGCTGGGGGAAAGATATTAAGACTTGTAAAGCCTTGTTGGGGACAGGGCTCCAGGGCTCAGGGCACAGCCGTCTGTTTTTTTGTTTTTTTGTTTTTTTTTTAACCATTTCTTGGTCTTTGTCAAAGACCCCTCTGTGAGCGACTGGCCACTTAGCACTTGTTAATGGATCTAACTTTCGCAGGATCTAGGTGTTTCCTTGGAATTGATCTGCCCGGGAAGAGTGTGCTTTAGAGACATGAAATAACCATCAGAGAGCTTTAAACAAATTATATTTTATTAAGAGAGGAAAACAATGTGCTTGAAACACGTACTGTAAGGAGACAGTGGGCTTCCCTGCTGGGTGGTGGGGAAGGAGGGAGTGTGTGCGGCTCTTCCCAGGGGAGCCTGATGTCCCGGGTCATTTTTTTAAATCATATGGGTGGCATTTCCTGCTTCTGTCCCTATCCACTCTGTCCCTGCAGAGAGAGGGGTGTCGGAGTCACTTCCCTCCCCTCTGGGGGTGCCAGCTTTGCCTGGGGAGGAGAGGAGTGGAGGGGTCCTGCACTTTGCTCAATCCCCCTCTCTCATCTGCTGGAGAATGGCCTACGGAGACACTTGGCAAAGGAGGTCAGGGGCCCCAATCCTGTAGGAACATGGTCCTGTGGAGACATCTCACCAGAGAGGGGAGCACTGAGATCAGGGCCCCTGCCAGCACTTCCCCAATGACAAAGGCCGGAGGGGGGCACTCTGTTCACGTAGATGCTCAGGTAACGGGTCTTTGCTGGGGGCCAGCCTGGGCTCAGCCCGGTGTCTGGGGCCCACCCTCAGACTGGGGTCACGTCAGCCTCTAACTGGCACACAGCCACCTCTGTCCCCTCACCGTGCTTTGTGTTTCCTTAGCACCTGTTACCTCTTGACTCTAGATTCAGCTGAGTCTCTTAATGTCTGTCATCCCACTAAACGTCAGCTCCCTGAGGCTGGGGCTTTTTCTGTCCCTCTCAGAACTGTGTCCCTGAGCCGGGAACAGCTCCTGACACGTGGCGGGTGCCTGTTTGGTGAAGGTCGTTGGATGCACTCTAAGGAGGGAACAGGAGGCACGGAGAGCCCAGGTGACCTCTGTGGGCAGCCTCCCTTGGTGGGTGAAGGTGGGCACGTGGCACATGGGCGGGGCACCTGCAGCTGTGCAGCGGTCACTGAGAGCACGGGGGGCTCAGAGCACCCAGGGCTCAGAAGCAGCCACCTCTACCCTCCCAGGGCTGATGTCAGCGCAGCCCCTCTCCCCCCAGAGACAGACGTGTCCTTGCACTATGGCTGGGCCCCAAGGATCTGCACGGCCTCCCCTCAGTCTCGGCCCCAGCCCACCCCGCAGGTGGAGAGCGCACTGGCTGGGGCTTCTCTGCCACATCTCGGTCCTCGGCCCTCTGCTCTCTGCTCAGTAATTTGTGCCCTTTGTGAGGCAGGCGACAGAGGTGCTGGGAGGCTTGGGCTGGCCCATCCTTGAGCCGAGAAGTTGCTTCTTTCTGAAACCCAGCAGAATGTTCAGATGGAAAGGTGGCTCTTCCCTCTGGGGGAGCCTGCAGCTTTGAACCTCCTCGCTGACAACCCTGGAGCATGTGGGACACGTGCTAGTGGGGCTTCGCTAGAGCAGCCGGAATTGCACTGCTGACCCCAGCAGGCACCCGGGGGAGCACAGAGCACCACGGGCCCAGGGCCCAGGCCAGGTGCAATCTTGGGGGCTCATGTCCTGGAAGGCGGTGGTTTAGGGCCACAGAGATGGAGGATTAGGGAGACTTGTGTCTGGGCTAAACATGGGGTGGGAGAGAAGCCCGGGTCCGACCAGGGTGGGTGAAGGCAGGAAAGTCCCAGCTGGGATGCAGGCTCAGCCGTGGGGAGTTGGAGGCTGGATCATAAAGACCTGGGTTCAACTCTCAGCTCTGCCACCTGTGAGCCTGAAAGCCTCACTTCATTTTCTTCATCTGGAAAATAGGAATAATTGACCTTTTAGTTTTATTAAAAAAATTTTTTTTTTTTATAGACATAGTGAGAGAGAGAAGGAGAGTACGAGCGGACTCAGTCTCACCACCGTGAGATCATGACCTGAGCCGCAACCAAGAGTCGGACGCTTAAGCGACTGAGTCACCCAGGTGTCCCTAGAATCGACCTTTTTAATTTTTAAATGAAGCAGCAATAAAAAAGCCAGAGCTCTGGAGCCAGATTGCCTGGGGGCTAGTCCTGATTCTGCCACTTACTAGCCATGTGATCTTGAACCTGTTTATGCACCTCGCCCTGCTGTAGTTCCTCATCTGTAATGAGTGGAGAAAGTAGGGTTGCCGTGAGGATTACATGAATACATGTTTCATGAGCTTGAAGGAGGGGCGTGGACATTGTGAGCGTATAAAGTGATTGCTATTATCATGATTATAATTTCTAACTGTTCACGTCCATTCTCTGCTCGGAGCCCTCACGGGGTTCTCATCTTGTTTAGTGTAAAACTTGGAGGATGGCCCTGTGAAGAGCTGCTCCTCAGAGTTCACCTCTCCTACCCTCCCTCTCTCCAGTCACATGGTATACTCCTGCCTCAGGGCCTTTGCACTCACTCTTCCCTCTGCCTGGAATGCTCTCCAGCTGTAGCTGGTTCCCTGGCTTTCTTAGGTTTCTATCAAATCCCTATCCCTGGCCAGAAGCCCTTCCCCTATGGCCCTCTGTCTCCTAGCCTGCTTTGTTCCTCTTCATTGTGCTAATTTGACATTAAGCTATCTGTTTATTGTCGGTCTCTCACTGAGATAGGAGCTTCACAGGGCCAGGCAAATGAAGAGCTTTGATTGGCCAGACCACGGTCACATGGTCAAGCCCAGGGCCTGATGGAGCCCATCCCATTCACATGGAAGGAGAACAGAAGGGGTAGATCCTGTCGCTCTCCTCCTTAGAGAAAAACAAAAACAAAAACAAAAACAAAACCAGAAGTCCATAACGACAGAAGGGTACAGATGGGGGTGAGGTGACGGGAACAAGCTGTTCACTGTAGGAGAGGCCTAGACTAGGGGTCAGAAAATGGAGGAGACCTGGAGCTCATAGTTCCGCAGTGTCTGAGTCGGGCTGGGGAAGTTCATGGGCTCTGCAGCAGGGGGCCACTCTCAGCTTTATCAGAACCTCTCTGAACCTTCTGCAGGGAGGTGACTGTCACCACCTGGTAGGGCGCCTTGGGGATTGGATTCGATATGTTCATGATGCTCAGCCCATGGGAGTTGATATCACCCAGACTCTGCGGTGCTTAGCAGTGCAGAGGGGGTCAGGAGGCCTGGGTTTGGGCCCCTGATCTGCCCTCCTTGGAATATGGCTTTGGGATGGCGTGATCCCTCCACCTGCAGTCCCCATGGGCTCTGTGAAGGGGAAGGGGCCTGGCTGGACACATGAGGAGACTCAGCATCCTGGAGCTGGGGGAGATTGGCAGATGATTCAGGCCCCTTGCCCCCTGATGTCACAGGAGAGGAGACAAGCGACATTCTCCCGACCTTGGGTGGTCTCCAGTTCCCAGGGTGACCAAGCAGCTGAGTCATATGGCCTTGCATGGTTCCCATGGGCCATTCAGACCCTTAACTTCTCCTGTAACCAGCCGGGCTCAGCCCTTTTGCCCACATGGGCAGCCTGGTGTCTGGTGAGGAAGCTGTCCTTCAACCCCAGAAAATGGAGGCCAGGTGCGAATCCTCCAGCACACTCCCCACACCCAAGTACGCACAACTCGGCCCACTCAGGTGTGCTGAGCCCAACCTCTTTATACCCCGATTCTCTCCAGCCTCTACTCCCATTTACGTGACCCTTCCTGGCTGCATCTGTCCCTTTGGGCCCCGGAATCAGAATGGTCAGTGCAAAATCAGAAGGGGTCCTGCCAGCCTCCTTTGACTGAATGCAATGTCCCAGATCCTAGTGCCTGGATGGGCCTTTGTTACACAGCACACTGGGCAGCTCAACGGGGGGGGGGGACCCAAAGGGGGCATCGGCCCAGCCGGGGAGATGGGGCAGGGGCTAGGTAGCCAGAGTGCAGGTAGCAGCTGTGACATAGAGTCAGCAGGGGTGGGGGCAGCTGCTGGGCAGCAAGGAAGGGAACACCTTCCCCATGGAGAGGGACAGCCAGGGGGAGGCACACAGGGAGGCAACAGGCTCGGGCTCTGGAAGGGACCACAATGTCGGGCAGGCAAGGCAGGTGGGCAGCTGGTGTGTGGTGGAGGCTGGGGTCCCTCTCCTGCTGGAGTAGGCAGTTGGTTTCAGCAGGTGACCAGAGCCCCGGGCTCCCGCTGACAGGTGTGCTCCCAGCCTGGGCTGCAGGGTGACTTCCAGAGCCGGCCCGAGGCAGGGCACCAGCTGCTTGGGTACTTCCTGTGGTGGCCGAGCGGGGACCAGGGAGGGAAGGAGACAGAGCCCCACTTACAGAGCATCTCCCGTGAGATGTTGGGTCCACCATCCACTTAATCTTCCTGACCGTCCTCAGGGAAAAGGGGTGCAACTGCTGATTTTCAGAGGGGAAGGTGGAGTCTTGGGGAGGTGACCTGTGAACGAGCATCATGGAAGGCGCCAGAGGAGGACGGGCAGGGGACACGAAGTTCCAGAGATGCCGCTGTTGCTGGTCCATGGAGTGCTCACTGAGGACCCAGGGCGGTCAGAACTCGTCTCACTCATGTGTTCACATTACCAGTCTTTACTGAGGGTCTGCAGTGCGCTGGTACTGGATGGGGGGCTGAATAAGATGGGCTCAGCCATGCCTACAGCACAGCTCCTGTGCTGGCTGGAAACACAGACAGGGAC
>PITA01018787.1:17044-39468 GCA_004023965.1 Spilogale gracilis
TTTTTTTTTTTTTTTTTAAGATTTTATTTATTTGACAGACAGAAACACAGTCAGAGAGGGAACACAAGCAGGGGGAGTGAGAGAGGGAGAAGCAGGCTTCCCACTGAGCAGGGAGCCCGATGTGGGGCTCGATCCCCAGTCTCCGGGATCATGAGCTGAGCCGAAGGCAGTCGCTTAACCGACTGAGCCACCCAGGCGCCCCGACTCTGTAGTCTTTGCTGTCTATTCCTGCAGGGTCAGAGAGTTGGGGGAGTCCTGGCTGGCTCTGCTCTGCCGCTGACCATGGTGGTGGATCATGAACCCTCAAGGCTGCACCAGCAGATGACTGGGAGTGGAAGGCAGTGACTGCTGTGGTCAGGGTCAGGGCTGGAGTTAGTCACTCAGACCTGTGAAGACTGGGCAAATTTGTTAGCTTTGCAAGGGTTCCTTCAGCTGTAATATGGGGATAGTACAGGTCCTTTCCTTAGAAAGTGACCTTGAGGGTTAAGGCAGTGATGGCACACGGTAAGCCTCCAAGCAGTGGGAATAGTGGTCTGGTTGGTGGTCTTACTGTCATGATGATCATGGATTGAAGAGCCTGGGGTTCATTCCCGCTTCTGGTGTCCATCAGCCCTGAGCCCCTATATCTGTGGAGCCTGGTCCCATTCTGCTTCACCCTCTCTGCTCTGGGTACTGCCCTAAATATATTTTCTTTCTTGGGAGCTACCTAGGGGAGGGAGGATATGCTACATCTGTCTGAAGTTTGAATTATATTTTCCCAAAGAAACATTGTTATTCATGGCTGTTAGTAGTAGAAGTCATTATGGCTTTTATCTCGACTAATTGTAGTCTATAGTAGAGTTTTGTGAAACAATATATACTGACTTTCAAAAAAATTATGGAGCACATTTCTAAGTTGTTAGAAAAACTAATATCCACCCAATCCTATTGTGTGTTAGGCATTGGGCTAAGTATACCGCATACATTGTGCTTAATTTTTGCAACATCCCAATGATATTGATGGCATTAATCCTGGTTTAGGAAAGAAGGGATTGATGCTCAGAGAGACTAAGTCAAAACCTAGATATTTCTGATACACTGGACCTGCAAATATAATCATTACCTGTGGATAGAGTTCCACTGAATATACAGTTTTACAAAGAAAAAGGAAGTATTTACTGGTTTCTGAGACTGCTGACATATATCGCCCCCTGATGGCAACTATAAGAATTGCAGGCAAAATGCTTTATAAAAACACCTCCCTCTTATGAGAGATTGCAGCCTCACCTAACAGTGTCTGCCAGAGGGTTCTGGAAAGATTTCAGGGAGGAGGTGAGACTTGAATTCTGTCCTTGAGTTCAAGCATTGAGCAGACAATGGTGTGGAAAGGGAGTTCCAGACCAGATGACGTCACATGAAGTATGGGTAAAAGGCAGAGAGATTGGCCTGCTGGTCTCACAGGGCCAAACTACTGGATGGGGAGGGGTGGGGCCTGGGTTTCTAGCGTAACCAAACTAGACAGAAAAGCTGCAAACTTGAGGGCAAGAAAGTGGAGAAGTCAGCATTTATTAAGCACCAACCTTGTTAAGATACTTTTCATAAGGAATTTCATTTGACCCTCACTATTGGCCCATGAGGTTGTGCCTTCATCAGGGCTGTTTGATTGCCCATTTATCAGCAGCACCACTTTTATGTGGGTCATTCCCTTCTCCACCTTCAGTTCATAGGTGGGGATGCACCCAAAGCTCAAAGGGGAGACCTAGGCTCAAACCAATCTATTCATACCATTCCTCTGGCTACAGTAATTGGCTCAGGGATAGGCACATGACCCAACCAGACCACTGTTTTACCATGAGCCTTTTACTGGGGCTTTGGAGAAATAGGCTCTTGCCCTTCTCACTGAACTTGAACTAGATTCTTCCCACTGAACTTGAACCCAGAAGTTCACAATCTAGAGTGGTTGCTACCATTTCAGGTGTAGTCTGACAATGAAGATAACTTATGGGGGAGAAACAGAGAGAATTGTGGTCTTGATGCCATGACTGGGGACCCCGGCAAGTTGTTTCTGACTCAGTTCTAACCCTGCAAGCTCCCAGTACACCAGTCATTGGGTTAATCCTCTTTTTGCTTGAGCCAGAAGTGAGTTCTAACTGGTAAACAAACCCATGGAAAGAAACTCAAGTAGAAATAGGATCAGGATGCTTTGATCCCAACATAGAAATCAAGCAGACATCCTGTAACCTGCAAGTCATCTGGCAGAGACCCTCTCTGACTTTCTGTGCCTTCTCTGCCTTTCTCCCTCACTGAGACTGCAGGATGACTCATCTCTATTTCCCTTTACCTAGCTTTTAAATTTCCTAGTGGACTGGCTTCTCTCACTGGTGACTCAAGATAATAATGGCCTCTACCGGGAGCTTACATGACTGGTTCTCTGCAGATGTTTAACTTTGCCTCCATGTTCCAACCTGAAATTCCAAGAAGAGACAATCTGTTTTTTGCCAGCCTGGATGAAGTATCCACTCCAGGCTTGCTAAACTGTGGGGCTTAAAGATGATCCTTGGCAGGCTTTGGGCTGATAAGAAGAGACGTGCTGGAGAAAAATAATTGGCATTTCTATATAGATGAGAGTGCTAGTCCTGCTTTGCAGATACGGAAACAGGGGCTCAACAAGGAAATGGTGTGCCAAGATCTTGCTGCTGGCGAGTTGCAGGTGCAGGATCAGGATTCATCCCTCGTTTTGCTGGACTCTGAACTCCATGGCCTTTCCACAATCGCCCGCCCCAGGGTTCGTCTGTGGGTTGCCCCCAGCTGCTCCTCCAGCTGGCTTGCTCTGCCGGGTGACCAGATCAAGAAGTAGGAAAGCTGGCTTCCCCGAGAAGGGAGGTTACCGCAATGGTGGAAGGCTCATCTTCACCCCATGCAGTGTCTCTGACATTTACAGTTTTCTGCCGCAGTGGGCAGACCCTGGCTTCCCTTCCAGAGACAGGCCCGGGCACTCAGTGCTGAATTATTTAACACAAATAAGAATTTAATTAAAATTTCATAGCAGTCATTGTGTTTTACCCAAACAGCTAAATGACAGCCCTGCATTTTTGCCCGAGTCCAGCACCCACTGCGGAGCTCTTCATGTGAAGCCTTCCAACCTCCAAAATCACGTTTCATCACAAGCCCTCCTGTGATGGCTGCGAAGTCTGAGGTGGGGCAGCCTCTTGCAGACACAGTGCACTGTGACTGTCTGCGACACAAGACCTCTCAGGAGAGGGGCTGGGCTTTCACACGTGTCTACATCGTCCTGACCTCCGGTGCCGGAGATGGTCTCAGACTTTCCCTCAAAGGACTGATGTGCAGACTCCGGCAGGTGGGCGGTGTGGTCTGAACTCAGAGACTTCAAGGCATAGTGGGGGCAAGGAGCTATGTGGGTCTGCTCTAGAGAGAATCCAGACTCTACAGGGATATGGTGGAGGAGAGTGATTATAGCTCAATACAACGGAAAGACGAAAACAAAACAAAACACAAAACCTCAAGAAGAAGAAGAATCTACAGGGAAGGGGGAAGGCTGGGCAGGAAACAGATCTAATCTTGGAGGAAGAACAGCTGGATTCAGATTCAGGAGAGGGGGTTCTGGGCCAGACTCCGGGTCCGTCTGGTGACTTCTAGGTCACTGTAGGCCTGGGCCCTCGACGTCACATCTGCAGGAGAGGCTTTAGCCAAATACCTTCATGTCCCCGTCAGCTCGGCGTGATCCATGTTCTCCTGTCCCCCATGCTGGCGAGGGCTTTCCCAGCTAGAATCGTTCTCCTGTCAAAGGAAGGATGTGGTCTTGTGTTGGGAGAACCTGGGGAAGATCCGTCAGTGCTCTGGCCTTCTCTGAATGGTGCTCCCCCTCAAGGCCACCTGTGCACGAGCTTCCCCTCTGCCACGTGTCAAGGACATTGTTCCAGCAGCACTGCCCTTCCTGAGTCATCAAAGTTTCTCCCTCCATGGGTTCATGCTCATCAGGTCAAAACATGCCATGTGTCTCCCACGACTTATTCTGGCTGCAACCCCATTGTATAGCTTCATTTTATTGTTACTTTGCTCAGTGGAGTTTTTGACCCTCATTTCCCTCTGCTCTCCCTCCTCTAGGGCACCTTGCCTGCTGAACTGTACCTCAGGAGCTCCTCTGCACCTGGACCTGCTTTAGATGCTGGGACCCCAGGCCTTGAGCCTGAAGACACCTTTGATGAGTCTTTGAGGGGGGTCGAGGGACAGGGCGAGGATGTTCTGCTCGTGTCTGCGGGCTGACGAGTCACCGAAGCTCAGCCCAGATCCAGAGGAAGGAACGTAGGACCCACACTTCTCAGTGAGACGAGTGTCAGCAAATTTGCAGACCTGTTTTAAAACTGCCGTGGACCGCATATATAATTCTCTTGCAAAGTTCTGCAGAGGTCTGAGTATCTTCCTGCTTCTTAACAATTCTATCAAGGATAAAAAAATTCTGAGTGTCCTGGATGAGATAAGAGAGCTGTGAGTATGGATGAACCCTCGGCCTCATTTCTGTCCTGCAGTCCAGCCCCCTGCTTCGGGAACAGTTGTCTCCCCAGTGATGGGAATGACATTGGGCTTTGGACCATCAGATAGAGGGCACCCCAGACCGAGAGAGGGGACAGTGGGGTATTAACTGCATATTGTGGACACTGCTCTTCCTAGGGTATGGAGGGAGAAAGAAACTCTGTGGGCCAGATTCTGTATCTTGGTTTCCCACATTTTCTATCTCATAATAAAAAAGTTATCAAGGGCATTTGGGTGGCTCAGATAGTTGGGCATCTGCTTTCAGCTCAGGTCATGATCCCAGGGTCCTGGGACTAGTCCTGCATTGGGCTCCCTGCTCCTTGGGGAGCCTGCTTCTCTGTCTCTCATGAATGAATAAATTAAAAAATCTTTAAAAAAGTTATCAAGCTTTTTCTGATCCGGAGAGGTTGAAATATTTCTGATCTGAGCAATTCCTAAGTAAAACCCCAAATTTAAGAGTGAGTGTCCCAGATGGGCGGTACAGGAAAGACAATCCGTATAAAGTATCCATTAGGTACTTTATGTAATATTTAATAATATTTATACATTAATATTGTACATTTAACATTAACACATGTACACATATGCATACATATATAAATTCACAGTGTCAAAAGTGAGGGGTGTTTATGGTACAAAAGGACCCCACACTTCTGCACTTTACAAAAGGATTTGCCAAAGGTTTTCTTGAAGTCCTGTGCTCTCCGAGGAGCAACAGAGAAAGACTCTGATTTTTAAACATTTGCTTTTCATGTTCCAGTGCAACCTTAAAAGCACATTCCATTTCTGTTTAACGTTCTTTTCGATGCAACCAGCGTTTCCTCAAGATCCTTATAAAGTTCTGGGCACCATGCACAGCACAGTGAGGGGACAGATGAGTATGACCCATTTTGAAAGAGAAATGGACCCTAAATGCTCTCACCTCAGGAAGGGGGTATTAGGGCAGCTCTGCAAAATCTTGAGCATTGTCCGGAAACATCACCAGCAGTTGAGCCCGGATGAGCCCGCAGTGTCCCTGGCTGGTGGGGAGGCCATAAGGGTTTGCGAGAGAGGGAGGAGAGAGACCACACTTCCTCTGCTTTCTTCCCCCACCCACCACTGGGCATACATCACAAAAGTGGCTTTTTTTGATAATCAGGACAAAATATTGACATAATGACTTTGGAAGCTACCACAAAAGCCATTAGTGAAAGCCAGGGACAAGTCCCAGGTTCACTCCGAGAAGGCAGATGAGGAGTGATGGCATTAGGATTTTGTCCCCCATGAGCAGGCAGTTTCCCATAACGAATCCCATGTCCAGGGTCATTCACCTGATTTCAAACCAGTTTATGCCTCTTATGTGGTGTGTGTGTGTGTGTGTGTGTGTGTGTGTGTGTGTGCGTGTGCGTGTCTGTGTGTATGTATGTGTGTATGTGAATCCCTGGGAGAGGTACAGTTATTTCCCCCTTTGTTCTACTCCCCTCCCCCCATTTCAGAGAGTGGTTGCTTTCAATTAGTGATATGCATTTAAAGTTCCTCTATGTCTTAAAGCCCATTTCTCCTTCATGCTGCATACTATTCTATTGTCTGGACATACCACAGTTTATTTACCCATTTATCTACTGAAGGATGTCTTGGTTGCTTCTAAGTTTTGGAAATTAGGAATAAAGCTGCTACAAACATCAATGTGCAAGTGTTGGGATCTTTCATTTCTTTTTCTTGCCTAATTGCTCTGGCTAGGACTTCCAGTACTATGTTGAATATAAATGGTAAGAGTGGGCATCCTTGCCTTTTTCCTGATCTTAGCAGAAAATCTTTAGTCTTTCACCTTTGAGTATGATGTGTCTTGTGGGCTTTTCAAATATGGATTTTATTATGTTAAGGTACTTTTTTTATTCCTAGTTTTTAGTGTTTTTATCATGAAGAGGTTCGGATGGGACTTGATTGTTGCCTTTGATGCTTGTTGGGCTTTAGTAAAAATAAATAGATTAATGAAGAAATTTAAAAAAATTAGAAAGAAAAAAAGTGGTCTTGTAGCAACACCTTGTGTGGGGTTGGTTTGCCGGAAGGAAGTCTGTTCAGTCTGCAGCCTTGGGTTTTTTTCTTTGCACCACTCTTCAGAGACAGTCTTTTCTGCATGCTCTGTTGGTCTTTCAGTGCATCTGTTTGCCTCTAGGCAGGAAAGCAGTGTTTCATTTTATAGACGAATCAGAGAGATCATCCTCTCTGTTCAAAGCCACACAGTCAACACCTGCCAAGAACCCTGATTTCCAACAGCCATCACCGGCACAGCAATGGGAGCAGTCTGACTGCGACACACTTCATGGGCTCCGTGTGTACTGGCCACGGGCTGAGGCCGTCCAGAGTCCTCCTAGTTCAGCTGTGCTGCAGACTGATGGGGTGTGGACTCCCACCTTCAATTTATATTTTCATGGTGCTTTATTTTGTCAGTCCAAGCACAGCAACAATATATGCTTGTTTAAAAAGATTTCAAACAATGAAGTGGGAGCCCCCTTCATCCCATGTCCTTTGTCCCATTTAACAGTTGAGGAAACTGAGGTATTTTCTACATAATACAGGCTTTTCCCTCATGAACGCAAAACTGGGCTCTCACGTGTCTGGTTTAACACCAGCAGTTCGGTGACTCATGGGGAAACTGAGGTTCCAGGGAGGTTTCAGGCAGTTGGAAACAATTGGTTTCCTTGAACGAAGCATTTTTTACTCTGGGTCATTGTTGGTAAATCAGAATTCAAATGTGTCCCCCAGTATGGTGCCTGCCTCCCTAATCAGGGATAAGAGAGAAAAACAGTCTCGGTAAAATCTAAATAGGGGTGTTCTGAGAACCCTGGATGGGGACATATAGGCGACTTGGGGAGTCCATGAATCTGACGGCATGGGGGTCTCTGTCACCAGCATCCTGACTCAGGGCAGAGAAATTATTTCCCTGGCGCTGGCTATCTGGAGCAAGCTGTTCCATTTTTCTCTTTTATTACCATTACATTTCAGGAAAGTGTCTGCTGAAGTCCCCGACTCCCCCACCTGGCCCCCCCTTTTCTAAATGTTGGATTTATTTGATGACTCCACCAGGCTGGTGCTGAGGGCTGAGCGGACCCCGCAGGAAGGAGGGATCAGTCCCTGAGCCGCCTGCCCTAGGGTTCTCCCTGTGCCTGTGAGGGGTGGTGGTGGGACAACTGACCATTCATAACCGTCATCCCATCAGTGGTGCCGTATAAATTCTCCTTCCTTCCCCTGCTCTGTGGATGACCGGGTCCAAATCTGAGGCAGTTGTGAATGGGCTGAGGGTGGGGAATCTTTGGGGTGTTTGGGAGGGGGCATCTCCAAAGGAGACCCGAATTCCTTTGGGGTGAATATTTCACATCAGTCCCATGAGACTCCTGACTGGAGGAGGACATGCCCTTGTCCCAGGCTGGCTGTCCCGTGCTTCACCCAAGTTACTCCCCCCACTCCTCATGACAGCCGCATTTTATAGACGAAGTACCCAGGCACAGTGAGGTGGAGCTCCTTGCACAAGGGCACAGAGACAGGAAGTTGCTGGAGCTCCTGAGCACTGGCCCACCCAGCCCACTGTGTCCACGGTGCAGGAGGCATTCATTCATGGGTTCGTTCGTTCATTGATTCCTTCATGCGTGCTTTCATTCAGGCATTCATTCATTCGATTGTAAACCTATACTGAGCATCCATTTTAAGTCTGGCTCTGGGTGAGGCGTTGGTGAGACCGCCGTAGAGGAAACAATGATTCTGTCTTCACAGAGCTCAGAGTCAAGCAGGAAAGACAGAACACTGAAGAAGTCAGGATAGCAGGAGCAATGGGACTGGAGGACTGCAAGGAGGCCGCTGAGAGGGCGTGTGTGTGGCTCCTCCCACCAGGAGGTGGAGTCTCTTCTCCACCCCTGGACTTGCTGTGGCCAATAGGACGCAGTGGAAACCACGAGGTCAGTATCCACTTGCCCTCAAGCCTCTTCACCTGCCTCCACTCTTAAAGGAGCCTGGGCTAATCTATGGACAGTGAGGAACGATGGTGCCCCGCTGTCCCCTCAGGCAGCCGGCCAGACCCTGCCAAACCCACAGAAGGAGACAACTGCCCCACTGAGCCTAGCCCGAATCGCTCACCCTCATAAATGTGAATTAAATCAAATTCACATTGTTGTTTAAACGACATTTTGGGGTAGCTTATGTTGCAGGAAGAGGGCACTGATACCTAGGACCTTAGCCTAACTTTTCCTGAGAGAGCTCAGCCGCTGTGCAATGCTGCTCAGTGCTGTGATCAACATGTTATGATATCGTTAATAAAGCTCAGCACAGCAATAGTTAAGACAGAAGTATATTCTTTTTCAGTAAGTTGGTGATGTTAGCTATCAGGGGCTCATGTGATAGTTCCACTCTACTGGGGACAAAGCGTCTTCAATTTTGTTGCTTTGCCCTTTCAAAGGTGTTAATCCCATCCGCTGACCAGATATGCTTCACCTCCACGTCCACATTTCAGCAAAAGGAAAAGTGGAAGGACAGGGCATAGAGGACACTTACCTTCAAGGATACAAGCTGGAAGTGTCATGTGCACACATGCGCGCATGCATGCCCTTGACTTCTGCTCATAGACCATTGGCAGAACATAGTCACATGACCTTACCTTGTTACAGGGAAAGCTGGGAAATGTAGTCTTTTATTATTCAAAGACCAGTAACCAGCTGACATTTGATGTTGTTATCAAAGAAGATGAACGTACATTGAGAGCTACTGGGTAGGCTCTGTCATAGTGTTTCTGGGAATCGAGGTGGGGGATGGTAGCCCGAGGGGGAAGAAGAGGGATCTATTTCATCTTACTTTTCTTGTTTCCTTCTCCAGGGCCTCCTTTCTGCTCCTGTGAACTTTCCCAGCCTTGACTTTGATGTGATTCTTTTCTTGCTTTAATTTGGTTCTCTGCTTATAAACATTAGCTCTGGGATGCACTAAGCTAGTGAGATGAGCCTGGAAGTTTAGACAGCTTTGATCCTGAGGGTGCCATATCCACACTGACAGAGTTTTCTCTGTTTCTGATAATGAGTCCTGAAACTCCTGGAACCAGTAGAATCAGGAATTCAGAGACTAGTGGAATCATCCAAAGCATTTAGACACGGACATCAACCATAATAGTAAAAGCCAGTGTTTACTGGGTGCTCGCCACCCACCAGGCACGATGCAGAATCACACAGGTCATCTTGGTAAGCCTGTTAACAACTTGGGAGGTAGAGACTGCACATGAGGAAAGAGAGATTCACAGAGGCAAAGGGGTTTCCCACGGTCATGTAGCACTTGAGGGAACTGACCCATAACCAGCAGTCGGTGCTGCCCTCCTCTTCTCTGCCCTCCCTGGGGCGAAAGATCCTTTTATAGCCTCTGTCTTATTGCTCCTGGGGTCCCAGCCTAATTCCGGGTTAGCCAGCCAGCCTGTAACAGCCCAGGACACAACACACTCCCTCCCCGACACCTGGCTCACCCAGGGATCCAAAGCACAGAGCCCGTGGATTTGAACCAACAGAGGTGGTGTTCTGTAGCAACATTAGGATCCCACGAGGCTGTGCAATGAATCCCTTTTACCCTTCTGGGAGATCTCGGCCTACGAAACCAGACTCACTGCCCCATCAAAGCCCTGCCACCCCAACACCACCCATGAATGTTGGGATGAACTGACAAAGTAGACCTCTGATCCAGACTCATTGTTTTGACAAATGGTGACCTCCAGGGGGCCCCAGGTCTCAGCCACTTCAATCGGTTACACAGCTGTAGGTCACAGCTCCTGAGCTCTTGTTTGTTCTTGTAGATTACATTTGAGTCAGGCTGCTTCCTGATGGGAAGTAGCTGTCTCATGGGCTCCTGGGTCTGGAGCTTAGGAACCCGCACAACAGGCACGTAGGGGTGAATGAGGCAGAGAAGCCCTCAAGGAGCACGCAGGCTGGAGGGGAGACGCCTCTGGAGCTCCGGGGCAGGGCGGAGCCAGACGCTAGCTTTGGAGCCAGGAGGTGGCAGTGGGAGCCCTGCACCCTCACGCTTCTGCTGGGTGACTTGCCTTCCCCAGCCTCAGTTTCCTTATCTGCAAAATGGGGATTATGTGGCTTTGCTGGGAGGGATAGATGAGCCACCCACGTGGAGAAATGACAGGGTGATCCCTGTGGAACCATGAGTCTCCTGCCCCACCCCCTCCCCCACCGCAGCACCGAGGCACCCCACAGCCTCGCCCTTTGTCCTGTGTAGGGGTCATTGGCTCTTGAGGGGTGGGAAGGGTCACCCTGGGCCCTGGTGACTGCCTGGTGGGAGGCTGCCTGCTGGGGTCAATGTCAGACGGAGGTGAGTCCTGGGGCCTGGGGGCTCCTGCAGGGGGTGGGGCGCAGGGTACCAGTAGCTAATGCTTGTGGGAGTGAAGCAGCCAGCTACCTCCAGGTGCTCACCACGTCGCTAAATCCCGGTGTCCCTTCTCTGCTGCACCGTCCTGTGGCTGCCCCGTGGCCCTTTACCTTCTACCCTGGGATGAGGAGGTCTGGGAGGTGGGACCTGAGTGTGGCTGCTGGCAGCGGGTGAGGAGGGAGTCCTTGAGTGGCATCCCCAGGGTCACTCGGCACGTCGGTGCCACTCGGCTCCTCCCATGCTCCCCACCATCACCGTGGCCCTCTTCCCCGGGCGGTGTCCCGAGCAGTCAGGACTCTCGGCAACTGCCACATCAGCCCCGTCACTGCTGGCATTCTTCCACCTCCGAGTCTCGGTGTTGGGGCTGCTGTATTAAGGGACTTTCTTCTGGGAGTGACATAAGTCACGTCTTCAAAGACTCACAGGCTCTGTTGTCTCCCACGTCACCTGTCCTAATGCATTCCCTACTCCGTGGAGACTTTCTGCTTGTTTCTGAATGAAATTTCAAGACCTGCAGCCTGGAAGGCCAGCTGGAAAGGCCGTATTTTAAGCCCATGTGCCCTCCTGCCCCCTCCCTCCAGGAGACAGGTCCCCCACCACAGCTGCTCCCACTAAGTGAAGGGTCACTGGGGGCCAGGCCCCACGCTGACCACTGTCCAGCAGGTGCCACGACAGAACCTCATGGCAGCCCTGTGTACTGGGCCTCAGGACCCCCACTTACAGACACACAGCCTGAGGCTCGAGGGACAGGACCAACCCCGGGGGAGGGGGTCGGGATTTCAACGACATCTGCCTGGATGGCTAATCACCGTCCCCGCTCCTGCAGGACCTCACAACGATGTGACGAGGTGAACGATGGTGGTGAGAGTCGCGGTGGTGTCGCCGGCATATGAGGGTGATGATGCTGAGGACAGGTGAGGGTGGAGGCAGCAGAGGTTGTGGGGAGACCGTTGGCGGAATGACATTTCTTCACCCCCCCTTGCATCTGGGTGGGGCCACGTGACCGGCTCTCAGCAGCGCGTTGGGAGAAGTGATGGTGAGTGTCAGCCCCTGGCCAAGGGGATTAAGAAGCAGGTGTGCCTTCTCTCTGTCCCCTCTGCTGCTGGAAGATGCTGTCTGGTCTGAGGCTGTGGGGTGAGGGGAGTCATGGGATGGAAGGAGCCTGGGGTCCCCTCACCACAAGGACAGCTCATGCTATGCAGAGCTGAGCACGGGGGCGTATGTGAGCGCTCTGTAGGGGTCTCACCCACCCGGGGGTCTGCAAAGATGTCCCAGAGGGGTTGATGCCTGAGCTGAGATGCATCAGGCCAAGGGCCTGATTTACTCTGCAACCTCAGGGGTTCAATGGAGGGAGCAATTCCTGTCACAGGACCGAGGCAAGAGCAGGGTCTGGGGAGGGAGTGGAAACTGAATAGTAGTGGTCCCTGGGCCGAATGGGGGAACGTGTGAATTATCTAGCACACTGGTGTCTGGTAAAGGGTCCTAACCATGCAGTCAGATCTGAATTAGGAGGAGTCCTCTGGTCCCAGGAAAATGGAAAGGTTGGAGCCAGGAAACCAGGAGGGGGCAGGCCCGGCTCACCAGGAGATGGTGAGGGACACCTGCAGGGCAGAGGGGAGGACGACTTTTAGGGGAACTCAGGCTTCACAGTTTACAAGCTTTCGTGATTGATTTCATTGCAGAGGAGGAGTGAAGGTGACCCTAGGGTTTGGGGCCTGGGGTCCAGATGGGTGGTGTGTGGTGGAGCCATCACTGAGATGGGGACCAGACGAGGAGCAGGTTCAGAAGGGAAGGGGACGAGCCCTGGCAGGCTCACTGTGTCCTTGGCAGGTACAGCTGGGCCATGAGCCCCATGAGGCTAGCCTTGGTCTGTCTTGTTAATGTGTTCCTCAGGAAGCAGCACAATGTGGAGCCCACTCAGTGTTGTTGGGGGGAAGGAGGGAGGGATGGACGGAGGGAGGAAAGAAGGAGGGAAGGATGAAAAGAAGGATGGAAGGAGGGAAGGAAGGAAGAAGGGAAGGAAACAAGGAAGGAGGAAAGGAAGGAAGCAAGGAAGGAAGGGGGAGAGAAAGAAGTAAGGAAGAAAGGTAGGAGGCAAGTAAGGATGGAAGGAGGGAAGGAAGGAGGGAAGCAAGGAAGAAAGGAAGGAGGGAAGGAGGGAAGGAAGCAGGGTCATGAAGCAGCACTCCATCCTTAAGCAGGCAGTGAGACTGCCCTCAGTGGCTGGGCAGGGGACAGAGGGGACAGGGCAGGACAAGTTCATTGCCCAGGTCTTTGTGGGGCGGAGCCTCCAAGAAAGCCCAGAATCCAGCCCAGGGTGGTGAAGACGGAGGTGGCCGATGGGAACCACTGGAGGCTTTGGATCTGAGGAGACAAGATAAGACAATCGAGCCCGGCAGTGAGGATGAGTCTGTCTGAGATGAAGGAAAAGGACATCATGGCAAGTGGCCCTGGAGTTGGGAGATTCCAGGAGCTCCTGGTGCACAGTAATGAGAAGGAATGACAGCCTGCTATTCCCTGAACCCTCTGGGGGCAGAAGTGCCACTGCCATTGGCGCCACCAGGCCCTGCCCCTTCTCCCTCCCTCTAGGCAGCAGGAGATGGATGACTCACAGGGCTCCTTTCCATCTGCCCAAAGTGAGGGGGATGGGCTGGAAAATGGAGCAAATAGCAAGCACTTCCAGAGATACGCCCTCCATCATCCGTGAGCCCCGGCCTGTACCTGCGCCCCCTACTGTCTCCCCAGTGCAGGCCCAGGGGCCGAGGAACCCAGGAACTGTGCTAAGCAATCCACTTGGGTCCCACCCCAACCCCTCAATTGTCCTGCAGAGTCTAGTGTTCCCCAGCTCCTGCCTGGACCCTGCCCAGTCCTCCCCCTCCCCCTCAATCTGCTCCCTCGCTGCCACAGAGCGTTTCTGAAGTCCAGCTCTGATGGTGGCACCCTTGCGACATTTGATGGCTTCTCATTTCCTACCTGGGGAAGCCACTCAGCATCCCAGGGCCCTGATTAGGAACTGGAGTCCAAATCCAGCGTCTGCCACCTACTACTAGCTGTGTGATCCTGGGCATGTTACTTAACGTCTCTGAACCTCATTTTCCTCATCTACAAACTGGAAATAATAATATCCGCCCACAGGATTGTTGTGAAGATAAATGACACCAGGCACGGAGAACGCTTGGAACAGCGTCTGTTGCTTGGAAGCGCTAAGTATGTGCTGACTCGGGAATATTTTTCTTTATGTTTGTTTGGCATTTCTTCCCCCCATTTGTAGTCAGCCTCTGTTCCCATCCCTGCCTGCCCATCTTCAGACACCAGAGCCAGTGCATTTCCTTTTCAGCTCAGCTGTAATGAGCGGGGTTCAGCCAGAGAGCCCTGACCCACACAGGCCAGGTCTGCCTCTGTGGCCTAGCTCCCAGACCTGAGCTTTCCGCCGCAGGCCCGTGGACCGGACCCTCGAACACATGCTGTTCCTAACCTTATACCTTTTTTCCTTCCAAGTCCCCTCTCTCTGGAATGACCCCCTTCCAAGTTCTTGTTCTGCCCAGATGCTGTACCTCCTTCAGGGCCCCAGTAAGCTCAGGCCTTGACCCTTAGGTCAGTGTTTCTCAGACTCAGCCCTATTAACATTCGAGCTAGATTATTCTTTTCTGTGCTTTATAGGGTGCTTTGCAGCATTTCTCGGTTCTATTTTCTATGTGACAAGTGCATCCCTGTGTCACAACGATTGAAAATATCTCTAGAATTTGCCAAATATCCCCTGGGGGAGGGCACAAAATCCCCCCTGGTTGAGATTCACTGGTATAGGGGAAAAATAGACTTTGGGGCTGAGATAGGAATCTTTGTTCCTGTCCCACCCCTTACTTGCTGTGTGGGCACAGGCTCATTTCTGAACTTCTCAGAGACTTGATTTCTTCATCAGGCTGGTGACCCACTAAACAGATCAGTCCTGAGAAGGCCTGGTGCAGAGCAGACGCTCATTAAGTATCAGCGGTTGTGATGGGCTCCCAGAAGCCTGTGCTGCCGTGCGGCTTCCCCTCCAGAAGGGCAGGCACGGGCCTCCACCAAACCTCACCCTGCTGCAGCCTTGCTCTGGAAAGAGAAATAAACACTATTTGAATTCCGAAGTATGAATGGCAGAGGCTTGGTAAGATTTCTGGAAATAAACACTGCACAGTAGAGAAAAAAGGAAGGTGGGAAAGAAAGGAGGGGTGGAGGTGGAGGTCCAATGTTTAGAAACTGGAATCTTACCCCCAAAACCAGATTTCCTTTTCTCCCCCCAAATTGGGAGATCTGACCACCTTGCATGTGGGGGGGTCGTGGGCTGCAGCTCCCTCCGGACGGACCTCCCCTGGGCTCTCTGCTTCGACCCACCACTCCCGACAGCCCCTTGACTCTGCGGCTGACTGCGGCGTCATGTCGGCCCTGCCCTGCTTCTGTCACCCTGTAAATGTCACCCCCTGACTTTGGGAGGATTCCAGCTGGTCATGCTGGGCCGGAGAACCAGTCCTGACAGTCTGTCACTATCTCAGCTCAAATGTCACCTCTTCCAAGAGGGCCTCTTTGGCCACCAGAGACCACTCACCTCTTTTGCTCTTCATCCCGCTGCTCCTCCAGGATGTGGCCACAGTGGATGGTCGGCTGCCCCTGGGTCAGGCTTTATGGGAGCCGAGTGGCTACTGGGGGACTGTCCCCACACTCAGGGAAGAAAAGGATTCATTCTTAGCCAAAGGCTGGCTATGCAGCGCCGAACTTGGATGCTGCTCCCCTCCTTTCCAGAAGGTCTTACAGAAACCTCTGACTGATAAGCGTTGAGCCCGTAGTGCTTTGCTTTTTCCAGAATTCGCAGAGTCCAGACATCCCCACCAACACATTCCCTTGCCCTTTATTTTTATTTTATTTTTAAAGATTTTATTTATTTATTTGACAGAGAGACACAGTGAGAGAGGGAACACAAGCAGGGGGAGTGGGAGAGGGAGAAGCAGGCTTTCCACCAAGCAGGGAGCCCGATGCGGGGCTGGATCCCAGGACAGCAAGATCATGACTGAGCCGAAGGCAGACGCTCAACAACCGAGCCACCCAGGCGTCCTACCTTGTCCTTTAAACACAACCTAGGATGGGCCCAGCCCACAGTGGGTCTTTCATCATCACTTTACCATCATGATAGGAAGCGGGGTCAGGAGGCCCGGTTCTGCTCTGTTCTGATGATCTGTGTGTTTCTCCCCTTGCCCCAGCTCTGCCCACAAGGGCAGGTGAGGTGCACGCTTTTCTCCACATTCCCTGGCTTCATCCTCCCCTGACTCCTGTTAAGCAGGCTCTCAGATTCACCCCATTTCCGGGCAGAGACTGAGGCTCTGAGCAGCTCAGAGACCCTGTCAGATGGCCAGAAGGTGGCAGGGCTGGGATTTGAACCCGGTCTGCCCAACTCCCGAGGCCTTGTGATCACAACACAGTCTGGTGATCGTGTAATGTGAGGCAAGACACAGGCACAGAGTGCAAGAAAAAAGTGGGGGGAGGGGAGGAAAGAGGTGGAGCAGTGAGAGGAGGAGAGAAAAAGAGACATCTTGTCCCCAGATTGTAGTGGGTCCCTGAGAAAATACTGTCTTTTTTGGGCTTCAGTTTCCCCTCTAAAAAATGGGGGGGAGAGTGGACCAAAGAGCTCTAAGTATTGCTCCCTTAGACCCAGGTCTGGTCTGCCTCTTGGAGGGGCAATGTCCAGACTCTCCCTGATGGGGGTGGAGTTGAGACCCTTCTAGAAGAGGCCGCCTTTGGGGTCCTCCTGACATGGGTGGAATGGGACCTGGGACACATGGGGCGGCTTCTAAGGAGGACAGGCACAAAGGAGCCTCATGTGGTCTCTAGTGACCGGCCATGGGGCAGGCCCTCCTGCCGCATGGGAAGGGACAGTGCGCGTTTCCTCCTCACAGGTCTGCGGCCCCCATGGAGGTTGTGTCCACGGGTCCTTCCTGCAGGTGCTGTGAGGAAAGGATGTGCTGGCTGAGTGCTCTTGCGGCAGCAGCCGACCTGGCCTCTCTGGGGGCGTGGGGCCGGCTGAGCAGAGTTTGGGCAGGGAGATGCCGTCAAGGCTCCAAGGGACTTTCATGCCGTGAACTTCTCCCTCTCACAGTGCTGGATGGTCCCTGGGCCCACGGGGCAGCCCCTGGCCGCCCTTCCCAAGCACCCCTGCTCCCCAGAGCCCCTCCAGCCTGGTCCTACGTGACCTGGCTCCACGGCCCCTCACCACCCCTGTTCCCTGCTCCGGAGGCCCCAGTGACAGTGGGAATTCCTGGTTCCCCATGTGACCTGGGAGCAGAGAGCCCTCCTTGCTCTCACTGGGCCCCGACTACCTCCTCAGCTGAGACTCACACCTGCCCTGTCCCTGGGATCTGGGTCCCGGGAGGGTGGGGACCCAGCCTAGCTTCTGCCCTCAGAGGGCTGGGGCAACAGCTGGGCGTCGGGAGCCAGTGGAGGATGGCTGGGCTGTGAGTCAGCCTGAGCTCTGGTCACACCCGGGCCGGACCAGGGGCTCCTGCAGGCTGGGGGTCACACAGAACTGGGAGGACTGGCAGCTGGCATCGTCCATCCACATTTCAGTTTCGTCCTGATGGTGCTTGGAGGGTGCTCACCACTACCTCTGTACCACTTTCGGAAAAAATTAAGTGAGCTTGAAGGAATCCAGTTTGTGTGTGCTCAGCTCCCAAATGGCAAGAAGGAACGAGAACTCCCCAGGCTGTCCCCTAAAGGTTCAGAAACAGAGATTCAGGTTCTCGAAGAGGCAGAAAGCAGGGGCTTAGGAAAAGCAAGGAGGAAGTAGGTTTTAATTTTCTCGAATGTAAAGAAAATATTTATGTAATTTTCTGGAATGTTAAGAAAATATTAAAATTCTTGAAAACCAAGGATGGACAAGGCACTGAATAACTTTATACTTTCTCTTCAAACTGATAAGAGAATCCAAGCCAAAAGTTAAAAAAAATTCTGTTAAATTTCTTATTACAAGGCATATCCCTAATCTCAAACAGCACATAGATTATTTTTCCCCACCCCAGTCCTGCAGGGAGGGTCATTTCCCATTCAGACTCTAAGTGTCCTTTATGAACCACAGATTTCTGTTATGTTTTATTTATGTTTTACACATTCCCTTGTCCTTTATTTTTATTTTATTTTTAAAGATTTTATTTATTTATTTGACAGAGAGAAACACAGTCAGAGAGGGAACACAAGCAGGCGGAGCGAGAGAGGGAGAAGCAGGCTTCCCGCTGAGCAGGGAGCCCGATGTGGGGCTCGATCCCGGGTCTCTGGGATCATGACCTGAGCCGAAGGCAGTTGCTTAACCAACTGAGCCACCCAGGCGCCCCTTTCTGTTATGTTTTAAATTTTCACTGTCAACTGTCTTAGTCTTTTTTTTTTAAAGGGGAGGTGGCCTTTTTTTTCTCTTTAAGATTCTATTTATTTATTTGACAGAGAGATAGAGAACACAGTAGTCAGAACTGGCAGGTAGAGGGGGAGGGAGAAGCAGGCTCCACCATGAGCAGAGATCCCAATGTGGGGCTTATCCCAGGACCCAGAGATCATGACCTGAGCCCAAGGCAGATGCTTAACTCACTGAGCCAGCCAGGTGCCCCTATAGTCTTTTTTTTTTTTTTTTTTTAGTAACTTCCACTTTGGTTTAACCTAGCTTGAGTTCCACATACCGCACTCTTCAAGAAAACAAAACAAAACAAAAATCTTCCCCTCCCCCCACAAATTACTAGTTCAACCTCTATAGGGAAATCCAGTATGGAAAAGTGGGAAGATACAAAAATCTTATCACCAAGAAACAATTAAGACTAGCACCATGATGTGTTCTCTTCTCTGAAATCCAGAATAATAAAAACCAAACAAGATGGGGATAAAACTCCACACACTCAAGACAGTTCAGTGTGCAATCTTTGAAAGAAACTATCTTTTTTAAGATTACAAATGACAGAAAAATTGGTCATTATACATGTTAAGCCAAAATTCTGGGTAGGAAACCTCTACTGTGGGAAGGCGTGTATACAGACTGTATTAAAAGACAACAAATAGCGATTATCTCTGGGTACGAATCTCGCGTCATACTCCATACTACTAACCTTCAACAACAAACTGGCGTCTTTTTTAAGGATCAGGAGAAAAATAGTGCCCCTTGGAAGACAGACAATGGGAACCTTAGATTTCTAAGTAATGGGGCTCAGGGGCTCTCAACAAGTTCTAGATGTTTTGTTTGGAAAGCCAAGCAATGGGCAGGCGGGGGAGGGGGAGCGGAGCACCTGCCCAGGGAGCATGTGGGTGGAGCCCAGGGGCCATTGTGATGCGCCCTGGCCGGCGAGACCCGGAGCACGCGGGGGCGGGGTGGGTATTGGCATTGTGACTCCTGTGGGCGCTGGCCTGTCCTGGTGCTTCAACCAAGGGGGCATTGTGACGCTCCCCTGTAGGTAAGGCCCTGCAAGGGCTGCCCTTGCCATTTTGCCTGCAGTCACCTGGAGCTCAGGGTCCTTCACTCCCAGGGCACACAGAGCGCAATAGAAGGACCATGGGAAGAGGGATGTTGATCAGGCTTCAGCTGGGGCTGCTGCTTCTGGCACTGCTCTTGCCTCAGCAGATTTATTCGCAGGTTTCCGCTGCCCTGACCACCCCCGCCAGCAAGCCTGACACCACGGCCAGCACGTCGGGGGTCTGTGCCCTCCAGTCTACTGTCAGTGTGATCATGGCTTCACTCTTCCTTCTTCTTCGTCTTCACTGTTGAGAAACTCAGGCCGAAAAACATTTTCACTTTTCCAACTCATCGTTTAAAACCCAATCCCAATGGCACCTGTATATCTGGTATGGTAAGGAAAGTAACAGGCCCTCGTGAAATCTACTAAGTCCGCTTCATATTTTCCACAAAGTTGAGAATGTCAAATTTGGTTTGAAGAGCATCTGAGGAAGCTGGCTTGCTATTAAATCTGTGGACCTTTGTGTACAAGACTGAACGCATCGCCAACAGCCAAAATTTGTGAACAATCTTGTGAGTGGGGGCTTAAGGAATATGGACTCTTAAAACTCTACTAGGAAAATAAGAATTTCACCTTGATCTAGAAAAAAAAAAGATGAGTTGTGGAGTGGAGAAGTTTGATTTTGATCTGTAAGGCCATTAAAACAATTTGGTAATACCAAAAGCTTCTTTGATTCTTTTTATGAATGTTGGAAGGGACCTCCAGATGTTACTGGAAATTAGTGCTAATCCGATGCTGTAAAGTTTTATATTAAACTGTTTCCTCGGGAACTGAACTCTTTTGACTGTGTGGTTTTGGATTTAACGTTACATTTGACTTTGGGTTGGAGTCTACCCCAAATCCAAACGTAATGAGTACATCTTGCTAAGACCTTTACAAGATTTTTTTAAAAAAAGCTTTCATTTATTTGACAAACACAGCTAGAGAGGGAACACAAGCAGGGGGAGTGGGAGAGGGAGAAGCAGGATTCTTGCCTAGCAGGGAGCCTGATGTGGGGCTTGATCCTGGGACCCTGGAATCATGACCTGAGCTGCAGGCAGATGCCCAATGACTGAGCCACCCAGGTACCCCAAGATCTTTTTTTAAAATTTTACTTATTTAAGAGAGAGAGCATGAGCTGAGTGGGGGGGAGGCAGAAAGAGGGAGAATCTCAAGTAGACTCCCCACTAAGTAGGGAGCCTGGTGCGGGGCTTGATGCCAGGATCCTGAGATCATGACTGGAGCTGAAGGTAGATGCTTACCAACTGAGCCATCCAGGCATCCTGCTAAGGCCCTTTTAAAAGCAAATGGTAGACACATACCATCTAATAAGAGTGCCAGATTCATTTAGGTACCATACTTAACTTGGTTCTAAGGACTAGAAGCACACTGACATTCACTTAACATGCCACTTTCATGAATAGATAGATGGGGCTCTGCTTTCGCTGAGCCATGTTAACAAGAGTCATGTATCGTGGAGGTAGGTGGTGTTATTTTTCATTTCTCGGGAGAAATGACACTTATTCCAAACACCATCTCTAGTCACAGGGTTTGACCCGCAGTGATGGTTCTGCTGAGCAAAGATGAGAGTCCAGAGAGGGCATGAAGCGGGCACTAGGTAGTAACCAGGCAAACAAAACATCAACATGGAATCGTGGGTTTCTCCCCTCCCCCCTAGTTCATGAACTGGTGACGTCACATGCTGCTCACAAGCCGCCTGTGACTACATCACCAGACCTCTGGTCTTTCAACAAGCCTTTTGTGAGGGTTTTTCTATGGTTTTATTAGTTCCAATTTTTTGGATGTAGTCTTTAGAGGTTTCTCTATGGTCTACAGGACCTTTAATGTAGACTGGCCTGTCTCCAAATAATATCACAGGTCATGGAAAGAACTTACAGCAGTTTGCCTGCCCTCTTGACATTTGCCCCACCCTTCCTACTCCTGCCTCTACTTTGTCATATTCTAGATCCTGCAATACTTTTGGATTTAAAGGGTTACCTTTTCAGGAAATTCTAAAAATGAGAAAAATATCTTTTATATTTATTCACATATTTACCATTTCCAGTGCTCTTCTTTCATTTGGTAAATCTCAGGTTTCATCTGTTGCCATTTTCCTTATCTGTGTCCTAGTCTATGGACAAGTCTACAAGAGGTATCTCATTTCAGTGTTTTTGATCTCTAGCATTTCCTTTTGTCCTCTCTTAGGATTTTTCTCTCTCTGCTTGTACTGCCCACCTGCTCTTGTGTGCTGTCTACTTTATCCTTTAGAGCCCTTAACACTGTCCTCAGAGCTGTTTTCAATTCCTGATCGGATCATTCCAACATCCCTGCCATGTCTTGTTCTGATGCAGGTTTTATCTCTTTTTTTGCTTTTTAGTATACCTTGCATTTTTTTCTTGACAGTCCAACATGATGTATTGGGTAAAAGAAACTGCTATAAATAGGTCTTTAGTAAAGTGGTGGTGAGGTGTGGGCAGAGGGGAAATTTCTGTTGTCCCTTGGTTAGGGCTCAGTCTGTTAGTGAGCCTGGGTCTCTAGACCATGGACTTCATAAGTGTTTCTGAGTTTTTCTTTCCCCTCACAAGTGGGACAAGATGGCCAGAGGTAGAATGGAAGGAGTTGGGTGTTTCCATTCCCTGATGCCAGGATCTGATAGTACTTTCTGGGGCAGGTAAAGCTCTGGTTAGTTTTTTGGGAGGGCGGGCTTTGTTAACAGAGTTCTTTGGTGTTTTTCAAGATGGTTCCTTTCCTCCTGCCCCTGCCAGAAGCATAAGCGGACTTTTCTGTAGTAGTCACTGTGAGAAACTGGACTGAGCACCTGGAGGTAAGACTCACAAAAGTGTGAGTGCTAGCCTACAGCAGGGTTCCCTAGCTTTTAATTCTCAGAGTTGTCCACGTTGAGCTGCCAGCAATTCATTACAGTTCAGCTTTTCCTACCCAGGCCCTGGTTTCCATAGCAGTGCCCAGGGGACCTGTCATGACCCCTAATGCCTGTCTGTGGCTCCAGTCTCAGGGGCAGTGGTTTCC
>PITA01018788.1:0-23457 GCA_004023965.1 Spilogale gracilis
TTTTTTTTTTTTAAAGATTTTATTTATTTGACAGAGAGAAACACAGCGAGAGAGGGAACACAAGCAGGGGGAGTGAGAGAGGGAGAAGCAGGCTTCCCGCGGAGCAGGGAGCCTGATGTGGGACTCGATCCCGGAGATCCGGGATCATGACCTGAGCCGAAGGCAGTTGCCCAACCAACTGAGCCACCCAGGCGCCCCATGTTCGCATGTTTCAAGGCAAGCCCCCAATTCACATTCTGACATGGAATCTCCTGATTCTTAAATGTCAGCTAGTACTTCTTTCAAAAGCCCCATGCACGTCAATGGGCTGAAGGCCAACCAAGCATGTCTGCAGCATGCCGGTCTGTGAACTCAGAGCCGCCAAGAAATTGAAGATCGCTAAGGGTATGATGGAAGGAGGGCAGGCTGGTGTGTTTCAACAGTGAAGGTCAGATGAAAAGTACACACACAGGCACGCATCTCCTTCTGCTCCATTTCAGAGCTGCACTTGCAAACAGCGTGAGGTGGCTAAGTATATTTAGCCACACGCCTTTCCCTCCCTCCCTCCTTCTCTCTCTCTCTCTCTCTCTCTCTCTCTCCCTCTCTCTCTCTTGCTCTCTTGCTCTCTCTCGTTCAGATTGCATCTCTTACGGCTTCTTGGCCGAAAACTGGCATCACCATTTTACTCTTTCACTTAGCAGGAAAATAACTCCAAGGGGAAATTGACTGTGAAGCCTTACGGAGTGGCCCCTCAAGATGGGGAGGAAAAGGAAAGAAACACAATCAAGCACTCGAGGTGGAGAAAATGAAGTGTTGGCAGAGTGCTGATTCTGAGCACACATGCACCCAGGAATGCTAATGGAAGCTTTAATAGCGCATGAGGGACAGGCTGTCTAGTGTCGCAGGAACCTGGGAGCTTGCAAAGGAGGTACTATGTGGTCAGTTAACGGCAATGGGGTGGAGGGACCAAATGGCCAAAGGAGAAGAGGGGACTACCCCACTTCCTATGTGCAGGGTGTGCACACGTTCTCCAACAGGGGGCGTGGCTGGGACTTTAACAGACTAAACTTGGTGAGGGACCAGCCTCCCAAGTGAATGGAGGACAGCTGTTTGCACAGACATGTGCTCAGATCCTGAGCAGGGACCTTTTTGTTGATTCAGAAGCGTGTGTGGTTTGTGTGTGTTTGTGTGTGTGTGTGTGTGTGTGTGTGTGTATGTGTGTGTGTGTGTGTGTGTGTGTGTGTGTTGTGTAGGAGGTGGGTGTTAAAGGCAGTAAATTCCACACTACAGTTTTGCCTACTATAAAATCCCATTTCTAGGGACTGGGTAGGAAACAAGGTCATTGGGTTATTCTATAAAAAAAGGGGGGGGAGGACTTTTTCTTTTCTTTTTTTTCCCCAGGAAGACAGAATTTCCCATTTACTTGCAGACTGTTGTGGCCAGGATATGAAACAAAGTGACCCTTTGCTCCTTACCTGTCCTGCCTTTAGGCGCCAAGAAGGACATACAAACAGGCAACCCCACCAGCAGAATGTTTCCTGGACGCTATTCCCATGGCTTTTATGAGTCACACGCATTTCTTAAAGGTAGGTTTTTAGTACAGAGGCAAGATTTCTTTGTTCTTTGAGGGAGGCTGTTGCATCTGCAGCCTGGGCCCACAGCGGGACATGTACCTGGCAAATGGGGCAGGGGCTGGCTTAGGGACCTGACTTTGTCCAGCTGCCTGCCAATAATTTTGCTTCTACATAACAACAGAGACAATCTGCATGCTCATTCTATGTATAAAAGCTAGGCCCGTGGAGTAAAATCCAACCACCCACACTTGCCCCTCGCCAGGCCCCCTGTGCCCCTCCTGGTATGCCCCCTTCATCCCACACTCCCCTGGACTCACACTGGGTCTGCACTCTGCTTCTTCAACTAGTCTAGCCTCACGGCATCTGTGGAAGTCATTCCCTCTGCCTGCAATGCTTTTCCCATCAGGTTTCAGCTGAGTATCAGCTTTGTCCACCTCCCCTTCTCTCTCGCCCAGCTTTTAGGACCCTGGCAAATGTCACTTCCTCTAGGAAGCCCTCCTGGATACCCTCTCTTTTGTCCCCTCTTCCCTCCCCTCACCCCATGTCTTGCCCCACCCCTCAGCTCCCTCGGGTGGTAGAGGGATGTGCTGTTGCCTCTCTGGGGTCAGACACCAGACTTACTGACACCTGGACTCCAGGGGGCCTAGTGGAGCGCCTGGCCTGCAGTGTGGGTGCTCGCTACAGTGTGGGAGACGAATGTCGCAGTGAAAGAACTCAGAGGTGTACGAAAGGAAGGTGGCAACGTGCCCTGAGAGCCACTGAAACACGAGCCGAAGCCAGTGAGTCCTACCTGCAAATGGTCAGCGGAAGCACCCTGTGCCTTGGCCGTCTCATCTCCACAAGCCTCAGAATCTTCAGAATGGTCCAAAGGAGGCTCGATGTGCAGCCGCCGGCCAGCTTCTGTTCTGATCTGCACCGATTTCTAGAAGAAGAAGAAGAAGATTGCAGTTGCAATGGAACAAATATCTCGATTCCTCTGATGGGGGAGCACCTCAGGGGGCTAACTGTGAGGTGGCATGGCCCGGTCCCCATTAGTCGCACTATAGGCATGGTGGCCCAGCACCAGCTCAGAAGGGCCAGCCTGCCGGGCCCTGCCCCCTCTGCTCAGAAGTCTTCACTGGTTCCTACTGCACAAATGTACGTGTCGGTAGAATTTTTTAAAAGCAACTTTGGTTTGAAATACCTGATGAGTAGAATGTGGGTGGGTGATAAACTTCCCCAAATTGGCTTTGTGATGGGTTTAGGAGACCTTGGGGGTTTTGTTTTGTTTTGTTTTTCTCCCCTCAGGGCTTCTCAGGGTCAGGGGGGGGGCAGTGGGAGTGGGGGGGTGCTATAAGCAAGGAACCACATTTAAGAAGGGGCACAAATCCAAGAGTGAAGGCCTCCTTAAACTTTCCGCTCTAACCTCGCTCTAGGGAGGCCCGGTTCCTGAGAGAAGGACGGGGTGGGCCAAGCCACGTGTACTGAGTGTACTGAACGTATCATCCCCTCTGAGGGACAGGGATTTAGACCCTGCCCTTCCCCTCAGGACCTGGGTTAGAACCCTCCACCCCTGTAAGACCCCACAAGCTTGGTGAACTGAGCTGTTATCTCGAAGATGAAGGACACGGTGTGGGGGCTTGCTGCCCGGCAGGCCTCTCCCTGGTTAGGCCTGAATACCTTTCTGAGCCACCGTCACATCGCACTCCTCCCATCGCACTCCTCCCATCAGCGCTTTCACACTAGGGTCACTTAGTCCTATAGCGACCCCAGGGGGAGACTGATTCATTAGGCCACAGAGCCTTGATTTGAATGCCAGCGGGATGGCTGCAGAGGCCTTGCTCTAAACCAGGGATGGGTCAAACGGGTCCGGTAAAGAGAAACTATTTAACTGTCCCACTGTAGCTTGAAAGCAGCCACAGATGTTGCCTAAGTAAATGGGCAGGGCTGAGTCCCCAAAGCACTTTATTTATAAGAACGGGGCCGTGGCCAGATTCGGCCCAGGAGCTGCAGTTTGCTCACCGACCCCATTACTAAACCGCCCCGTTGTACTGTCCCCAGTGGGCATGTGAAGAAGAACATGCCCGGCCTCGGCTACAGCGGCCTTTGGGGAGAAGGGAAGGAAATTAAAGAACTTCCTGGAAATAGCGAACACTCAAAAAAGTAGGTGGGGGTATGGCTATAGATCAATCAAGAAAAAGATCTTGGCAAGAAAGAGTAAAGAAAGAGAGGCTGGAAAAGGCAGGTGGGGAGACCCTGTACGAGAACAGGGAGGAGGCAGAGGGGCAGAAGGAAGGTGCTCTGGGATGCTTTTCCTTCCCTAGGGCCATCGTTTACTTTGCAATGTCCACCACCCTCCACCCCCCCACCCCACCTCTGCCATGCTCTGACTCCAAGTGTGGCCTCACGGCCTCCCAAACCATGTCGCCTTGCTCTGAGAGCATTTGTCATGGTGGCCATAAGTTGTATGGAAGGCAAGCAGTACACAGAATACGTAAGACCTGGGGCTTCCTGGCCGGGAAACTCCTGAGAGCTTCCTTGCCTCGGGCCAGGATGAAGCTAAAGGGCTCTGAAGTTAATCTCCAAGATGGATTTTCTACCCTAACTCTGGGGAGGGCGGGCTCCCCCATCCTCCTTGGGAACAATTCAATAGGGTCCAAATGCTGTGATGAGAGAAACATAGAAAGAGACAGAGAGAGAAAGAGACAGGCAGAGAGAAGGAGGGAGGGCAGGAGAGAGGAAGGAGGAGGTAGTGTGGAGGGGTAAGAGCACAGAGGGAGGGGTACTGGGCATGGGGCACAACCTGACCCTTCCATAGTTCTATGTTCCTTTATCTAGAAAGAAAAGGCTTGGGCTAGGACCTCCCTGCTCCACATACAGCCTGTCCATGTACCAGCAGCCTTGGCTTCTCCTGGAGAATTTGTGAAAAATGCTGAATTTCAAGCCCCATCTTAGAGCTAGGCATCAGAATCTGCATTTACACAAGAGCCCAGGTGACTTACGTGCACACTACAGTTTGAGTAGTGTGAGGCTAAGTTTTGTGAGGGGAGAGGGTGATGCTGTTTCCACCTGTCCCCCATGCACTCCCCAGTCTTTGGGCAAAAGCCCCCTGATTTTATTTTGGAAAATCCTCTTCCTCCCCACCCTCAATCTGAGTGTTCATGTGGAACTGAGTCCATGGGTGGCTGGCACATATGACAGGCCCAGCCTAACTGGGCACCAGATCCTGCTGGCCCGGAGTGACTAGGTGATTGGTTCAGGGCCAAGAAATGTCAATAGCAGGGTGACAGAATGTAAGCTGGGAGCGGGTGGTGGCCCCCTTGGCATCACACAGAGTAGCGTGGGGAAAAAGAGAGTTGAGAGGTGGAGAATGAGCTGTTATACTGTCTGAGCACCTGGATCCAGCCATGCCTGAACTTGGTTTTCACACTGGCAAGTGAAAGAGCTGTGGCATTAATGCAGCTCTGTTGGTCTCATCTGAATGACAAATATGAGAATGACCTCCAGGGCTCAAGGAGGAGAGCGCAGGTATGTCTCTCTCCACTGCCACTTTCCCATCCTCCCTTTCCCCAGAAGTGTCTCTCTCCCTTCCTAGGAGCTTGACACAACTGCTTGCCTTGCCAAAAGGTCAGGGGATGGCTTTGCAGTAGACAAGAGGGCACTTAATCGGCAAGTTCTTACTGAATCCTGACTGCATACAAGGTTCTGGAAGTGTGTCCAGATAGGAAAAAACAAAACAAAACAAAACGTAACCACCAATGGCCCGGCCCTAGGGAGTTCACACAGTACACACAATGGAAGAACCTGTTTAGGAAGCAACATTTGACAAAATTATCGTGGTCCAGAAAGAGTTTTAAATGCTGAGTGGGTGCTGGAGAGGGGAATAAATAGTCTTCCATCTGGCCTGCTCTCCCACCCCAGCCCCAGGGAGATGCCTCTGCCACCACTGGAGGAGATGGGGAGCTGCCTCACCCACATGAAGACGCCCACCTCCCGACAGGAGCACAAGCCTGGCCGGTTCCAACCCCGCCCTCAGGAGGCGCCCGCTCCCTGCCTCCCACCTTCACATGCTTGCAAGGATGATGCCTGAGCTCCTGGCTGGCTCCCCGCCTGGCATACTGCTTTACCCGGAGTGGGTGTTTGTAAGTGGCTGCTCTCTCTAGCCTACCTGAGGCGCCCAGACCCCTACAGTATCACCCACATGCCAGGACAGGACTTAAGAGCCCTGATCCCAAACATCCGTGTACCTGTTTGCCCGCCCAAGGCCGGCTTTTGTCCTCAACCCCATTCAGCCCAAGGCCATGCCCTGAGTGATCTGTGTGTATCTGCTCCCCCATAGCAAAGTGTTCTAAGAGATGCGCATTCAAGATCAAGGCTAGGGGTTGCCCTGTATGGTTGTTCAGGTTGTGCAGTATGTAAGTGGCTCCCTCTAGAGGTAGGCGAGCTCTGAAGATACTGCCAGGCAGGTTGGGGTGGGGAGTAAATCTACTTTATTTGCTATGTTCTTCCCGGATTTGTCTGATCTCTCACAAATAACAGAGCTCGATGCTCTTGACAGTCGGGCGTCATACAAGGTCGCTGTAAAAGCTGATGCTTTATGGGTTGTTTCATTTATTGTCCTCACGGCAGGGGTTTTCAAAACTCAGAAATAGGAAAACAAAGGAAAGGGCTTCACATTTGTACTGGGGAGCTTTCCTGGGGGTGCTTTAGCTGCCTGGCCCACAACAGGAAACCGGACATAGCAGCAGAGTGAGAGCAAAGCCGTTGCTTTCAATTGCAATGAACTTGCTTTCCGGGCCTTTAAGGAAAGCCCACCCCACAGTAAATTGCTGAAAGGCCAATCCCTTCACTACCAATTTAATGCTAAGAGCTGGTGATGTTCATCAAATCTGACAGCATTTTGGTAAACGACAGCTCTGCTGATTAGGCCGTTGTCCACCCAAGTATTACAAGGCTGGGGAAGCCATAAATCTTCATCCACCTAGAGCAGGAGAAAGATCTGAGGCTGAGAAGTGGGGGAGGAGGGGGGAATGGACAGTACCAACAAAAGCCCATTTATCACCTCTAGCCCAGTCCATGGTGCCACGGCAGCAACTCAAAGACCAACACCATGCCACCATCCCCCTCCTTGGCTCTCCCACAATCGGACAGTTTCCCGGGTCAGGCTCTGGGCCAGTGTCTAGGTGACTCTGGGACCCTCTGGAGCAGGGATCCTTGCAGCCCCTTCCGTCAGGGGCATCTCTACCCAAAAGTGCTTCCTAGTTGCTGGGCAAGACCCTAAGAAGGGAGCTTATTCTATTGGAAGAGGTGAAGGTGTTGGTCCTGGTCACTGGGACGGGGATGTGTGACCCTAGTGAGTTTAGGGCAACACTTGGAAAAACTGGCAAGCCGGCCAGCTGAAGAGGACAGAGAGGCCATGGCGAGGGAGCAGTGCTAGCCGGGGGTGGCTGGGACTTTGGGGCTCCCTGGGCGCTGTGGCCTCTGCGTCCCCTGCTGATCCAGCTGTGGTCAGTGTCAAAACACCAAGTGCCCGTGTGGCCCCCACCTGTCCCTCCTACCAGGCACAGCCATACAGGAACCCCAGGACCGGGACCCGTGGTGGGACCTCTCCTGATGGAGTGGCTTTTGAGAGCTCTGCCTTCACCACTGCCTATCTCTGGCTGCCTCCAAGGGGAATGGGGCCCACCTAAAAGGTTGAGATTGAAACTGTCTTCCTCTTCATCCGACGCACCCCAAAACCTGTCCTCATGTACTTTCTACCAGGGAGAAGTTTTCTACTTAGCTCTACCACATGGGGCCAAAGGAAACCCAATCTGTCCCTCTTCTCCAGGCAATAGTGTGGTCAGTACATTGGGTCTATCTACTGTCCTGGACAAGAAGCTGGGGGTCCCAAGCAGGCTTTTCGCTTCTGGTCACAGCCTAGCAAGGCAGGAGTGGACATCTGGGCCAGGCTGACCAACTAAGAGATTCAGATGATCTCTCTCCTGGACAATTTCCACAAATGAGTTCTGGAAAACCGGGGAGGTGACACCCCGGGGTGGGTTGAGGAAGCTGGGATGACCAGGCGACTCGGGGCCAGGGACAGAGCTGTGAGGGGGAGGCTGGAGGGCAGAGAGGTGCGGGCTGCATTAGGCTCACAGGGCAGGGAGGCCTGCTTCAAAGTCTCCTGCCTGGTCCTCCTTCAACCACTTGGCCCTATGGGTATCCTCGGGCATGCAGGCATTGGGGATCTTCTTAAAACGTGAGACCAAACACGTAACTCTCCTATTGAAAACTCTCCAGAAGATTCTTCACATTTAAAATGAAATCTAAACTTCTTCCTGGTGGCTGCCAGAGACTGTGTGGTCCGCCCCCTCCGATCTGTGATCCCTGACCCCCACACTCACCGTCTCCATCCCTGCACGCCGGCCACCCCAGGGTCCCTTTGTCCTGACCCAGCCTCCTGCTGCCCCCACCATGCACACCCTCTGCTGGGAGACTCCTGCCAGAACTTCGTGGGGCTGGCTCTGCTCCTCAGCTGTCAGGTCATGCGTGGCCCCCCCGGGGAAGACTCCGCTGCCTATCCCCCCAGAGCGGCTCTCCCCCAGACCCTCCCCACCTGCCCCCCAGGGTAAGCGTGAGCTCCAGGCCAGCAGGGCCCGGCCTGCCTCACTTGCATTCACGGTCACGCAGGTGCTCAGTGGAGGGCACGGGAGGAACAACAGACTGAGTAAGTGAAGGGAGACCCCGGAGTGAAGAGCCCCAAGGTCTCCGGGCAGAGCCACCCCTAGCATCCTCCCCCCACCGACTTCAGCAAGGATCCGGTCCATTCACTGACGGCTTCCTCTGTGCCGGACGCGGCTTGACACGCTCCGCAGTCCTCCCTAACTACCCTACCAGGCAGGTGACATAAGGAACCCCACTTGCAGATGAGGAAACAGGAACCACACACTGAGCCGCTTCTCCCGGCCATGCGACTAGAAAGTAGTGGAGCCAAGGCTTGGCTCAACGGTCGCCGGGTCCTGAGTTGGTGCCCTCAGTCATCTCTTTGGACTTGTGTCTGTCCGCTGCCGCCAGGTGCTCCACCCCAAAGCAGCAGACAGTCCCTGCTGACGGACCCCCTCGGTGACACACACCAAGCACACGCTCCCTCCTGGCAGCCCTGCGAGGTCTGACTGAGGACGGACGCCAAGCTCAGAGAGGTCACATAGCCAGCTCCAGGGCGCACAGCTAGGAAGCAGTTTGTCGGACTCCAAAGCCCATTCCCGTCTCTCCAGGGGCCATGGGCTCAAAGGCCCCAGAGAGCCAGGCAGGAAATGGAAAGATGGGAAGCCACAGGGTGGGAGGGGAGCAGCAGCCAGAGCACAGTGAAGACTGCAGCCGCCGCTCGGCCTCAGCTTGGGGCGCTAAAGGGAGTGGTGCGTGTACCCGGCCCAATGGGGCAACCGCTACCGCACTCCGCTGATGGCAGCCTCGCGGGGAGCGAAAAGTTCTTTCTGTTTTTCCAGGGAAGTCAGAATTGAGCTTTTTTAAAAATACAGAAAAGCTTTTGAATTTAAATGTTAGTGACTAAGATTTTTTTAAACGGTGTTGAGTCCAAAAAACATTCTCCAGGGGACAAGTTCAGCCCACAGGCCTCACGCTGCTCACATGGAAGTCCAGCAGGCTGGTCCTCTGGACGCTTGGACCAGCTGTCATGTCTTCCTTGCAGGCAGGGCAGCCCCCCCCCCCCCCCGTCCCCCATCCTCCAACCACATCCTCACAGTTAGGGCTCCCAGGGCAGGAACCCAGCTCTTACTTGATTGTTTCTAATCCCAGAGCCTCACACAGTGCCTGGCTCAGGGCAATAAATGCTTGCTAAATTAAAATTAAAGGATGATTTCTTTTGGGACATGGTTTCTAGCCCTCTTACCACCACTGAAAGCTCCCTGGTTTATCCATATCAAGGGGGAGTGGTCCCCAAAACATGGCATGTGGGTAGAGCAGAGTCTGTTCAGTAGTAAGGGGGTGGGCTGACCCCTCCAAGACCCCTTCTACTTTCCCTTCGTGTTCATCAGAGGCCAGAAAGCCAGTCTGTGTTTCCCAGATGCCCTTTCTGCAGATGTTCTGGAAGCAAGCTAGGTACAGCCCATCACATGGCCTCCTACAAGCCAGGAGAGAAATGAGGTGGAAAGAAGGGGACACATGGTGGCTGATTCTGGGCTGAGCACAGTGGCCGAGGAGACGGGTTTTCAAGGGTCCCAGCCTGGCCGGACAGGCTATGGGCGGTGCTGCTCGAGCAGGCATGGCATCATCGGAGGCCAATGGTTGTGGCAGTGGCCACCTGCTTCCTGGATGCCGGCCAAGGGGACGTATCCCTGATGCTGCCATCCTCCACCCTCCCCACCGTGTCCTAGGTAGCAGCTTTCCTGGTGGCCTGTGGTGGAAGGCTGAGTGCCACTCCTGGAGACCCTGCTCCCCGTCCCAGCTTAGGACCCCTCCCCTCCTCTTGCCACCCAGAGATCTTGCAAGCATCTGCTTCCCTATATTCCCTTCATCTCTGATTACAACAGCCCGAGTGGTCTCTGCTGGTAGGCACCGACTGACCCCTGACTGATACAGTGCAGAAGGACAATTACAGCCTTCATGGCATCAGGAAGCCAGGAAATTAGCCATGATTAGGCCCCGTGAAGTGTGGGACCACAGGGAGAGGTGGGGGGGGGGAGCAAGGATGCTAATTAATCTCAGGCCAAGTCTTTTAAATTGCACAGGCTCTTGGGCCAGAGAAGTCACAGTCTAAGATGCAAATACGGCTCCTGATAATAGAAGGCACTCGAAACAACCAGAAGGAGTCTGAAGTGGGAAGTAGAGAAAGGCCTCCTTAATGAGAAATTAACATTCATTGCTGGGGACAAAAGGAGGCCTTCTGACTGTGGGCCCTCCAGGCCTGGCTCATCTCCACTGAGATAAGGCGGTGGGAGTCAGGAGGCCAAAACAGCCTTCAGTACTTCACCGCGGACCCACAGAGGCAAGGGGGTACCAATGGGTTTGGGGGTCACAGGTCTGGGGTTCAAACCTCCTGGTAGCTATGTGACTGAGCAAGTCCTTGAGATAAGATAACTGGGCCTCAGTTTCATCAAGGGCACAATGAGGACAGTTACAGACCTACGGGGTTACTGCAAAGAGCACAGATCTCGGCCTGGGTCTTGCTGCCGTCACTTCTTAGTGGTTGGCTTGGGAAAGCTCACTTAGCTTCGCTGAGCATTCATCTCCTTGGCTTCTTTCAAACGGGAAGAAATTTGGAACTTGCCCTACAGGTCTGCTGTGAGGACAAGGGAGAGGAGTTACGTGGGCACTCAGCCCGCACCTCATACCCAGCTGGCACTCAAAAATGCATGCTGCACCCTGAAATGGCATCTGAGGTCTGTGTGATGGGGGCTTGGTCTTAGTCACCCACCACACTCGCGGCATCAAAAACATGCCTGGCACATAGTAGGTGTGCAGTAAAAAAACAGCTGCGTAAATGAGTCATCACCATGGGGCTCTGAGTCTGTGCTGGGGTGCCCCATCCCCTATCTGGAGGAGAGGATGCTGCAGGACCCCCAGGCCCCTCTACCTTCTAGGTGCCAACACCGCACTCAGTGAGGACACCCATATGGTGCCTGGCCAGACCCACCACTGCCCACAGGGATTCCCCATGCCTGTATTACATTTCTGTTCCCACAAGAACCCTGCTCCTTATTCTAAAGCATGAGCGGAGGCCGTGTGTCTCGATGTTACTCAGGGCTCCCAGACCTGGTGCCATCCTCGGCGCTGGACTTTGCAGGGGGCTGTCCACGAACTGCGTCTTAAAGCTTCCTCCGCTTCTCGCAGTAGTGTTCTCCGTCCATAATCTGCATCAGGGATGAGGGAAAGAGACTCAGTGAGGCACCGGTGACAAGTTCACACCCACAGAAGATAAGTGATTTCCAACTAAAATGCACCCCCCTGTGCCCAAAGTCTTGTAGGCAAAGCGAGTCCTGCTGGTAGCAGCAGGCCTTTGAAAACAGGCCAAATGCCCAGGAGAAAGGGAATAGGGAATAAGTCACAGCTGAATCGGGCAGGTGTGTATACAAAAGGAAGAATCTCCGAAATACGGAAGCAGGATACACACTGTGTGCACTATAGGCCAGCGTTTGTGTAAAAGAGGAGAGAAGGGAACTGTTTGTTGAGTGAGTTAAGGTACTGTTGGTGGCCCAAGCACGGAGACTACTGCTGACTGTACCGCCCGCCTTGATACCTGGACCAAGAAAGGCCTGCTTCTCCCACCCAGCAGCAGGTTGGCCCGACTCCCCCCCCCCCCCCCCCCCCCCCCCCCAGCTAGGAGAATCATCCCATTCCCCTTGTTGCCCTGGGGGCTAGGAAGCTCAAGCTAAACTCGAAGCTGGACGGCTCTCCTAGGCGAAGGTTTGGGGACATCACTTCCTCCTTTTACCTGCTCGTTGTTGTGACTTTTATTGTCTATTATGGCTGGGGATATTTCCCATACCTGTAAGGCAGTGACTCAGAACGACACGGGCACTTTACATTTCTTATGTCATTTAATCTTCCTGGCACGTGGCAAAGTGGGCTTAAGTATTCCTATCTCATAGAAGAAGAAACTGAGAGTCCGTGAAGACCCAGTAGCCAGAGGTCTCAAAGCTAGAGAGTGGCAGAAACCCAGCTCTGCCTCATTCCAAATATTCTTCCTGTAACTTGTCACCAGGCTGGATCCTCAGACAAAGCAGCCTGCCGTCAAGAGCACTCTGGTGCCCCCATCAGTCCCATTTGACAGATGAAGAAACAAAGGCCCAGAGAGACAAAGTAACCTGGCCAAACCGACACCCGACCCTGTGTGGTCCAACATTTCATTCACTTTCCCACCAGACTGCTTCAGGTGCCTGTACAGGGCCAGCCGCTGGGTGGTGTGCTCCTACACCAACTACCGACTCCCTAAGATTTTAACACAGGACAAAGGGGATGGGTTTAAAAAGTCTGTCAAGTCTGGATTAACTACACTCAGCGTGAACATGGAGTCAAATATCACATGGGCTTCGGTACTGAAGTGAAGACAGAGCCAGTGAAAATCGGGCATAATTTAAATTATTCTAGACACTTCCTTCAATTCCTGGCGCGGCCAAATGGGAAAAGCCAGTTTACCACTCTCACCACCTTTGCCCTGGGGTAATGGAGGCCAAGGCTAAATTTTAAAAGGAATGAAAAGGGATTTCTCTCTCTTTCTCACACTCCTGCTATCTCCCTCTTTTATTTTAGGGAGAGAGAAAGAAAGTGCACGTGCATACTAGCAGGGGGTAGGGCAGAGGGAGAGAGAGATGCTCAAACAGGCTCCTGGCCCAGCACACAGCCTGATGCAGGGCTCGATTTCACAACCCTAAGACTGTGACCCGAGCTGAAATCCACAATGTGCTGCTTACCTACTGCGCCACCCAGGGCCTGCCCCTCCGCCCGGCCTTGCTGGCAAAGCGGGTAGAGTTAACTTGAACAGGTTAACTAGTTATTTGTTGGTAAGTTTAGGGGCATGGGATGTGGCTCCACTGGGCTCAGGTGACCCGTGCTCACCATGTGTCCCCTCAGCGTGGGAGGCGCTCCTGGTGAAGTCAGAGTGCACAACTTTCCGGGGGGACGTCTTCAGCTCTGAATTGGCCCCATTGACGTAGACGGAGAAGCCCTGCTCCAAGTGCTCCAGTCTCAGTTGCATGGGGTCCTTGGTTTTCAGATGCTTTAGTATCCTGGAAGAGAAACGATCACTTGCTCCTTATTATGTGAGCCTAGGCTGCCGCCCACCGCCATGCAGGGAGAGAACTGATGGGCAAAGCATCTCTAATCGGAGGCCGGGTGGCGGGTGCCCAGCTGTTCATCGACAAATAGCCTGTAAGAGGCCCATTACACACACGGAGAAGCAGCAAGGGGGAGACTGTTACGGGCCCTGCAGGGGTATTTCTGCTTCATTCTGAGGTTCAAGTGCACGTTCGCGACAATGCAGGAGCACGCCATTCCTCGCCCTGCAGTGGCTGAGACAGAAAGCAGGCGAGTGTGAGTACCACGCAATTTCATGCTTTTCCACCTTGTGCGGACAGTGGCACCTTCTCCAGGGTCTGAAAAAACAGGGGTCTGAGAGTCTTAGGTTCTAAGCCTTTTGCAAGGGAGTTCAGAGAACGTCTACAAATCAGAAAACATCCTTCATCAGACCAGGCAGGCTGACTTTTTGCTTCAGTAAATAAATATGTTCTCAAAAGATCACCCCTGATATCTCAAATGTCATCATTTTATATTCTGATGCAGTGAAAGCATATATCAAAGCAGGCGTTAGCTCAAGATTAATAATATGGGGCGCCTGGATGGCTCAGTCATTAAGCATCTGCCTTCAGCTCAGGTCATGATCCTGGAGTTCCGGGATCAAGTCCCGCATCGGGCTTCCTGCTCTGCGGGAAGCCTGCTTCTCCCTCTTTCACTCCCCTTGCTTGCGTTCCCTCTCTAGCTGTGTTTCTGTCAAATAAATAAAATCTTTAAAAAAAAGATTAATGATATGATTATTACCTTTTGGCTAAAAGGGTCTTGGCATGAACGTGGCTGGACTTCTAGTTCAAGTTTTCTCGAGAACCCAACCGCACACCTTAGGCTCAATCCTTTCCCAACTCCTGAGATTGTCAGTGCCATAAATAGTGTGAGCACCCTTGCCAGCCCCTCCAGAACCACTCCCATCGGACACCAACCCCTTATGTCTCCACGAACAGCTTCATGCACCCCGCATGAACTAGATTTATTTCCGCACAAGAAGAAATACAACCAACCCTCCTGACAACCAGCATGCATTCCCTTTGTGATTAAATAAGTTCCTACCAAACTAGCAAAATGCAAATTTTTAAAAATAATACAGACAGTGATCCTATAAAGGGTGTGTACGAGGTTCAACCTGTGGTACGGATACGGTAGTTGGTTCCTGTTATTCACGGTAGTTTTGTTTTATGAAGTCACCGCAAATAGTGGGTTAGTGAATACTGAAACTTTGTTCCTGGGGGAAATACAGGATTTGGTTCCTCTGAACCTCTGTTGCAACAGTTTCATCAAATGATCAATATAGAGCCCTGTTGTATGTGTGTTTCTGTTTAAACGCACCTTATTTGATACACGGTTGGGACACTGACATGGAACTCACCAGTTAGCAGCTCTGTAAGCAGGCTTAAGGGAAGCTCATTTAACACATGTTTTTCCTCCCTAAAGAGACATCGTAGCCTTCTTGCATTTAGGAACAAGAGCAGCACTTCAGCACCATGCTTGGGGGACAGTTTAAACAGCAAAATCACCAAGGAAAAGCATAACAGTCTGGAAGACATGGTACTCAGTATACTTTGAAAAGGCCACTTGTTTATGGGGTAAGAGCTAAAATAAGAAGGTGGAGTATCACCTTGTTCTACCGCAGCTGGGAACATGTGTGTTGGGCAACTACAATTTTTTGCCACTCTGCACTTGTCTTTGAATGACCACAAAAGCACTGCAAATATTTTAAAATTTACAGATAAATTTTCGTGAGGTGAATTCATAATTAGGGAACCCATGAATGATAAGGATTGACTATATTAAGTCATTAATTTTCCCCAACAACCCTATGAGGTAATTACTTTTATTATCTCCACCTAATAGATAAGGAGAGTGAGACACAGAGAGGTTAAGTAACTGGCCCCAGGTCACACAGCCAGTATGTTGGTAGGGGTAGGGTGCAAACTTAAGCAATCTGGCTCAAGTCTTCACCACAACAAAGACAACCTCTACAGCTAAGCAAGAGGAGACTGAACCTGGCAAACTTAGACATTGCTGGTAACTCACAGAACCTTCTCAGACGTAATATGAAAATAGAGAAAATGCTATGTCCTTGGTCTTCCCCCAGTGAGCCCATTCTGGCCAATCACTCTTGACCAGGAACGACAGTCAGTGTTCGGTCACAACAAAACCCTGAAAGCAACCCAAATGCCCAACACCAGGGATGGAACCTAGGATCCCATGCAGCTGAGATTATAAAGTTTGTCCAAAGGTGAGGAATCGCTTGTGATCAGGAGGTGAGAGAGGAGACGCGAAGGCAGAAAAAAAAAAAAAAGGTACACGTATGGTTCAGTGCAAAGTTGGAAAAAGGTGGGTTTGTGGACCCGGAGTGGAAGGTGATACATGTGAAAATCCAATTGGTGTTGAGAGAGGGGGTGGCATTACAGGTGATCTCTTGGTTTGTTTTTTGAATGTTCCTTTAGCTGTTGATCCACCCATTCTTTTCAACAATCGTAGCAGGAACATTTATTACAGACTTCTTATCTCCTGCTGGCCTTGGAAGCCTGGGAGTTGATTGTTGGGTGAGCAACAGCATGAAACAGAAGGAAAACACAAGTCACTAAGAGACGCTTTCCAAACACAGCCATCGTTGCTCTCTGGAGCAAACCACCAAAGGCTGCCTTGGGCTCTGGGGAGAGAGCACGGGGAGCCCGAGCCCTGGGAGGGGCCCAGAGAGTGGAAAGTCTGACCACCCAGCCACAGGGTGCCTGCCTCCACCTCCTTCCAGGGGTCTCCTGACGCTGCCTGGGTGGTGACCGTGACATCCCGCTCACTGCGCGGGATCTGGGGCTGGTACTCCGTGCTTCTCTTTAAGCAGAATGATTGATGAAAATGTGGATTTATGAAACTGATAAATGAGGAGATAATTATCCAGACTGTGAAAGGGATGGCAGAAGGAACTCCCCGGCTGCATCTGAGCTGACAGTGATATGCACTATGCACGTGGCATTGAAGGAAAGTGGTGTCTTTTTTTTTAATTGATAGCCCGCTTTGCATGAAAAGTGGGACCTCGGTGTAGGAGATTCAGAAAACTCGAACATGGTCCCTGCCCTGTGGAAGATGGGGGCCCTGCCCAGCTGCTGCCTCATCACACTCTACCCTGTTCTGGGTTTTGCTGGCTTCAAGGAAGGTGGCTCACTGCCTCACACCATGAGACGCTCTCTGTGTCTGTCTATGCTTCCTTCTACTGCGGCCGCCTGACCCCTGGGTATGGGGTCTGTGCTGAGCGTGAGGAAGGCTCTCGATACCTGCTTCTGGAACAAGTGGCTCTAAGACCCTCCAGGTCTAGCAGAAGCCGAGGAGAGAAGACACGGCTGTGTACCCTCCCACAGCTCCCGTGGACCTCATGCTCATCACTGGAGCCTTTCTGTCTTAGCCTGTAGCGGCCTGGGGGTGGGGGGGGCGCTTGTACAGAGCTCTTTGGACAGAGAGGGGGCACGATTGGGTGGGTGGGGCACGAGCAGGGGCCTAGCGGGCGAGAGTGCTCAGTCAAGTGCAAGGGGCGGGGAGTGGGGGGGTGGGGGGCGTCATTGTCACTCCTGGGCATGGCCATGCCTGAGTTGCTGGCTGAGCCCCTTGGCCTCAGAGCGCTGTGGCTGCTGTGTGACCAGGCTAGCCACATGGACCCTCGATCTCAGTGACCCCAGAGGGCAACTGAGGGCTTCTCCAGAGGTCAAACAATCCAGGAATACCTGGATGTCAGCTCAAGAAGAAGGCGTGTTTAACATTAATATGGTGACAAGGATGATGGTGATGGCACTGGGTACTGTTTCCCTTCCTCCCTCCCTGGTCCTTCCATGGGCCTGTGTTATAGATGAACTTGCCCAAGGTCACAGAGCCCAGGATGCAGCCAGGATCTAAACTCTGATCCACAGGCTCCAGAGCCCATCTCCTAGCCACAGCATTCTGCTGTTTCTAGTCTCCTCCCTTATCATGCCACAGGGCCCCTGAGCGAGGTGAGTCCAGAGAGGAGCAGTGGCTCCCGGATGAGGGTTTCCTGGAGGTGGTGGCATTGGCGAGCAGGCTTGAAGAAGGGAGAGGGGGAGGGCAGCAGTGCAGAGAGCCTGCTCCTCCTCCCAGGACGTCGGGGCTCATGGGTTCGGGATTCACCCTTTCGGATGCCAGCATCCCCCACAGCGAACTAGAATACCATTGCTGGGCTCCTGGATCTGGTCCGGCCTCCAGCATCTAGGGGCATGTACTAGTCCGTCTGGGCCCTCAGCCCTCCAGCACTTGGCCCGGTCTGGCTGATGTGTTGTGGAGTCAGTCTGTTGGGGGGGATTAGATCTGTCATGAAGGTGAGTGACTAGAATCACTAAGGATCCTCTGGGGGCTTTGAGCAGGAGTGACCTGGCACTGTCATATCCTTCTCCACCTCCTCTGGTCCTCTCCTGGAGTACAAGATCATGTTCTGCTTCTCTGGGGGCATAGTTATAACTAGGTGACCTTGGGCTCACCGGCCACTGCCCAGGGAGTTCCTCAAGGGCAAGGGCTAGAGGGCAGACCCCTGTTTGTTCTACCTCACCAGCAACCCTGCCCCATCTTCCAAACTGAGCCCCTCGGATCCCTCTTAACAACCACTCCATCCCTTCTCTTACTCCACATGGTTTGGGTGACACTTGTTCCACTGCCCAGCTTAAGGAGGAAGACAGGGAGTGGCTGGTCAGACCATACCACTCACCAGGCACAGGAGGTGACTGACTCGGGGCTTGAGCCAGGGCCCTCCTCAAGACTTCTGCTGGAACTATCAGGAAGGAAGTACTCTCACTTCCTTGAGGCAGGACGTAAGTGTGGGGCCGCCAGTGGCTGCCTTAGCCTCTGTGAAGGAAATACTGGCCTGAGGTGACTCCAACATGGAGTCAGAACTGAGCTCCTAGATACAACTATGCCTGAAGCTGAATTTCTTACTTTTATGAGCCGGTAAGTCTCCTTATTGTTTAACGTCTATTTACCCTAGGTTTCTGTCCATTCGGTCCCAGGAGCACTAACTAATAAAGTCTGTGCCTTCCTCATCACAATGTTCTCCTTCACACCAGTGGCAGTGCTAAGCACTGAGAAGGTACTCAGGGAAATCCTACCAAGGAAAAGAATAACATCACCAGCATCTGTGGCGGCTATGTTCTGGGCAGGTCGCTCCTGGAAACTGGCTCCCATGATCGCATCCCACCCACTTCCTCAGGTCACAGGGCAACCCGGATAAGGCTAGGTTTTCATTTCCCTCTGAACATACTATAAAGTCCAAAGCCTGGTTTTCTACCAGGTCATAAAACTAGATTTCCAATAAGCTGTGGTTTACGGTTTATTTCCACAAAACCCCTCGTCGTGAAAGTGGCAACTCTGGCGGGTTTCTCCCCTCTTGATTATTTATGACAACACCAAACCAAACATCAATCAGAAAGTACAGCTCAACTCCACCACTTCCTGCCTAGATGACCTTGGGCACACGGCTCACTGCTCTGGGTCTCCTTGTCTGGAAAATGGGTGCAAGGAGTGTAGCTACACCTCACTGGGAAGTGGGAGGACACAATGAAATGATAGGGGGTTGCCTGGCCTGCGGGAGGCACCCCAGAAAAGGTGTCTCTAAAGCAACACCGGCGATAGCTTGGGGGGCCCCCCCCACTTTTCATGTCTCCATTTGGAGTTACACCAGCCCCCTCTTGGTGACGACACATCCTCCAATTTTATGGCAACTCAGCTTGGACGTATTTTTTCATTGCCTTTGTGCTACAACCTTGTCTCTGGATATTCTCCTCTATGCTATTGGCTGGGACCCCTTTGACTGTGCACTTATTGATCTGCTGATTAATGAGAAGCAATTTGCTCCTAAGGAACTATGACAACAGTTCCCAGACAAGTCACACGGATATGATTAAACGATCACTCAGGTGTTCGGCGGCACCATCCAGCCTGCCAGGAACGGAATAAAAACACCCCGCTCCATGGCATTAATGATGATAAAAACCCACGTTGGGCTAATCAGCACGAGCCTCCCGCTAGGGCTACCGTAGCTGGAGCCCCCCCTGGGAAGGGGAGACAGCACAGGGGGGTTGGGCAGAGGACACTGCCTGGCACTTCTAGCTGTTCCCAGAGTTTACTGTTCAAGAGTTCGCCACTAGGGGTCGCGCTGCCTCGACCGAGGCATCTGGCAAGGAGGGCGTTGCTGTTGGTGATCTGGGAGTCTTATCTGAATTTAGTAAAGGGGTTGGTGGGCAGGAATGCTGAACTCCTGTAACACCAAGGACTAAATCTATCCAAGAAACATGCCAGCGGGGCCCCAGCTGACAAGCACCGGGAGTCCAGCCAGTCAGATGAGGGCTGAATACACAGGATGACAATCACCCCCACCCCATCCCACCCCACTCCAGCACTCTTGCCTGAAAGACCCCAGGCTCATTCCCATTAACACCAAGGCCAAGATTAGGGCCACATCCTCCCCACTCCTGCAGGTCTGTTTTAGGAGTCTGCAGCCTTCTTCCCATTGTTTTGTGTTCTAATCTGAGTGCATTACCAACATTTTAAAACTTAACAGATTTCAACCCAAATCCAGATCTCCAGCTGCTCCAGCAACCTTGGAGGATAGGGATGCCTGGGCCTAGGCTCCCACAAATAACAACTAGCCTGAGCTGAGCAGCTTGGAAGTAAGCATCCCAGGTGCCCACTGACGCCACCGAGCTGGCTTCACTCACTGGCCAGCCGCTCCTGGCATCTGAGTTTACAAGCCCAGCTTAATGTGCCACCTGAGGCCTGGTGGCACACCACAGTCAACTGACCGTGAACTTCTGCAGGCCCCAGGCAAGGCAGTGAGGAGGGGTCGCCCCTTTCCAGCCAGGCCACACTGCTCTGCCCTCGGTCACTAAATATTGCATCTGCCATAGGCTTTTTCTAGAGCTAGCACACCAGAGTCACAATGAGCACCAACTTCATGTTAACTGACATATTGACCAACTTCAAACACACATGTGAAGACTCTACCTTGATCTACTGAGGCATGAGTACAGGCTCAGATTTCATGGCCCTGTCAGAGCCTGGAAGATCACAGATTGGGCTATTCAGGTGACTAAGGCACAGGCCCTGCCAAATTCGAGATTTTTCCAAGACAAAGCCACCTTTTCCCAGAGCAGCAGCTGGGGAGCTAGAGGTGGTACTTAGATGTAGAACTGTTTGCTACAGCTCACTCAAAGATGCAATTACAGCGAATGGAGAAATAGGAGCTCAGATTGCAGACAGTATTGTGAGCCTGAGCGGAGGCTGTCTGCAGCCCATTCCTAGGTGAAACAGAGCCTGCACGCTACTTTACAAATCGAAATAGGGCTTTTATTAGGCTAAGAGGAAGGGCTGCTGTTGAGTAGCCCATCTTACCGGTTCCTCTGCTGAAGCAGTATTAAATACTCATCATGTTTCTCATCGAAGTCTGGCACCATATCCTTAGTGTAACCCTGAAACGAAGAAACAGAGCAGTATGATTATCGGAATGTGGGGAATTATTTATGGAGGCAGGAGGCTGAGCTTGACGAAGGCCCGGCTCCCTGGGTGCATCGCTCAGGCAACCTGGAGCCCCAGAGGTGGTGTGATGGTCCCGTGGGTCTTGGACGTACACAGTCAACATCTACAGAAAGAACAAGGCTGGTTTCCCGGTCTCGACACTGTTCATTCCACCCAAGCCCTATAAGATCAGGGGCTCTGGCCGAGATCTGAGCTTTGGTGTTTTCTCTCCACTCATTATTTAGTTACCCGAATGATCATAACCAGATATAACCCAAATCCGTTGTTTAAGGAGGGATCTCATTTTCCTCTTGCATAGGCTTATTAGAACACAGTCATTACAAAACTCTATGACCCAGACGGTGAAGTTTCTTTTAAGGGCAGACCCTGCTGGGCTCAGGCCTCCTCTTTGGGCATCAGAACTCTGGATTTCCTTTGAAGAATCATTCAGCACTCCTTCTTTTTTTCAGTTCACTGGCTTCCTGAGAGGCCCTTGAAAGATTCCCTGTAGGTCTCTTGGGTCACATGACCTTGGCCTTGGCCTCTCAGCATAGTGCCTCCACCGCCACAGTGATTCACTGGGTCTCAAGGCCCTTGGGAGTCAGCCCCGGGACTGTGCTGATCCTCTTGCGGGAAGAGCTGTTCTGTTTCCCCTAGGGGGGCTAGGCTGATGAGACGCAGGCCTGGAACAGTCTGAGAATGAGGTCAACAGCCGAGATAGCATGTGCATTGAGAGAGGGAGAGAGGTCCTTAATAATATGATTTGACACCCTGGAACCACTCACCTCTGAAGAAGTATCTGGACAATTTAGTTCTTGCTTTAGAAGCTTCTGCTGAGTCTCTGTCATTTGTAGCCAAAAGAATTATGTCATATATACCATAATCTGACCGTTAGAGATAACCCCTTTTATAATTTTCTAAGCTTTATGGAGGGATAATTAATGTCGACTATATACATATTGAAAGTGACTTATGTATATTCCAGTGAAACCCCCATTAAAACTTGTAATATATTCCCCCAGATGTTTTCTTTTTTATCATATACACACATATTTTTCTTTATCATATATATATACATACATATTTATAAATACACACACAAATACAGACACTCTTTTTTTTTGAGGGGGGAGGGAAAGAGGGAGAAGAAGAATCTTAAGCAGGCCCCACACCCAGTGTGAAGCCTGGCAGGGAGCTCAGTCTCACGACCCTGAGATCATGACCTGAACCCAGGAGCCCCCACAGACACTCTTTTAAGTAAAAATAGGATCACACTATAAGCAATGCTTTGTGATTTTTCTGTTTCTTAAATAATGTTTTTGCCAAGGTATGGATTAAGGAGACAACGTAGGCTTGGTTCTGGTCACAAGTTACATGGATTAAGTTTTAAATGGCAAGAGAGACATTTGAAATAGAAATGCAATTTGTATGAAAATCCTAACGGCTACCATGGGGAGAAGAGAAAAGAAAAGCCCCAACATTCTCTTCTTCTCAAAATCTGGCTTTAACACCATTATTCGACCATAACCCTAGCCCTGGGTGACCCAGAACCTCCTTAACCAAACATAAGAGCTCTTCCCGTGTTCATCCTTTTCAACGGCTCTGGGCCACGGGGGACTGCTGCCCTCCATCCATCCCCAAATTCTCCTCCTTCCGCTTCTGCAGTTGGTAAGGAGTCTCTCTTCCCTCCTGTGCCTTGTCTGGCTTCCCTTCCTCCTTGGCCTCAGTTGGGGATGGTCACAGTCTCTGTCTATTTCACCCCTCGGGGTCTCTCTCCCTGTCTTCTCTTTCCAGTTACAAGGAAATGGATCCTCTGGATGGAAACCCGAGGTTGCTCCTGGTCCAGTGCTGACAGCCCAATCCCCTTTCTCGTCCCCTTTCCTGTGGGACTCCTGTTGTTGCCACCTGCTTACCTCTTCCTCATCACCCAGCTTCCCACAATGCCCCACCCCCCAAACCCCCCTCTCTTTGGGCCCCCTTGGGGACAGGATGAAACTGAAACCTCTTGAGTTTTACTGGGGTTTTTCTGCTAGCTCATCTGGCCCAACCATCAGGAAGTGGGGACTCCTGAGGAATGTAAGCAAATAAACCAGCAACAGCTGACCCTAATCTCTTACTTCCCAGGCTTCCTGAGATGCCCAGAGAGGTGACTTTGCCCTCCTGGGACTGAGCCCTGCCTCACCCTGAATTGGGAGAAAAGCACATACAATCTCGGTCCCCTGAGAGCTGCTTGCAGGACACCGTGCCTGGGGAGGACTCTCAGTCCCATCCAGCATTGCATGTGTCCGATGTGCTGCATTTCCAGTACACGATTCTCCTTTGATCTTCATGAGAGCTCTTGAAGTGGTTATTATTACCCCCTTTAAGATACAAAGAAACCCATCTCAAGCATCTTCCGGGAACAGGCATCCTACTCCATAGCCATTTACATAACCATTTTGAAATATCAGAATGACCACTGATACATTATTGTGTGGAATGGACATTCAGTGACATTTTGAAATGAAATACGAGGTGGCAGAGAGACCTCAGCTCGCGAGGGCTGCCCTGAACTTGCACCTCAAACCCTCTGAGAATGCATTTATTTGCCTCTGCCAGGAGGGAGATGTCATCACAAAGACTTGAACAG
>PITA01018788.1:23557-39463 GCA_004023965.1 Spilogale gracilis
TCTGCTTTTTTTTTTTTTTTTTTAAGATTTTATTTATCTCACAGAGAGACACAGCCAGAGGGGGAACACAAGCAAGGGGAGTGAGAGAGGGAGAAGCAGGCTTCCCGCCCAGCAGAGAGCCCGATGTGGGACTCGATCCCGGGTCTCCGGGATCATGACCTGAGCTGAAGGCAGTCGTTTAACCAACTGAGCCACCCAGGTGCCCCAACATCTGCATTTCTGACAAGCTCCCAGGCAATGCCCATGGGCCACACTTGAAGTAGCAAGTCCTGAGTCTAGCCTTACAGTCTCTGAAATTGAGCTGGGGAGAACATGAGCTTTGAGACCAGACCTGGCTCTGAGCAGCAACACTGCCGTCAGTTTACTCTTCTGTTAAAACGGAAGTAATAACAGGAACTGTCTGGTTGGGTTTTTCTTTCCCCAAGTAGGATTAAATGCGCATTGGAAGCAATACCAGTGGAAAGGACTTAGCACAGTACCCAGCACTTAGAAGGTTCTCAGTGACCATTAGGTACATTTTACATTTATAGGGTTCCATTATTTATTTACTTATTCAAGATTTTATTTATTTATTTGATAGAGACACTGAGAGAGGGAACACAATTAAGGGGAGAGGTAGAGGGAGAGGGAGAAGCAGCTTCCCCACCGAGCAGGGAGCCTTACGTGGGGCTCGATCTCAGGATGTGGGGCTCGATCCCAGAACTCTGGGATCAGGACCCGAGCCAAAGGCAGATGCTTAATAACGGAGCCACCAAGACCCTCAAAGCCCCGAGCACCATGATTTGAAGAGCACTATCTTAGTTCCTCCCCAGCCATGTGCATCTTACCCTGCCCACCTTAATCATTCTACTCTGTTTTCCAGAAACCTCATTCCCTCCAGCCTCCACCAAAATCCTCTCGAGGCACAGCTGAGTTCCCAAAGTCTCCACTAAGCCTTCCCTTGCCATGCTCGCCCCACTCCCTTCAGCTCATTCCCAAACCCTGCAATTAACATTAAATTATATACAATACAATGTGCAACAGTACATAATTAAGCGCTAAGCTGTTAGCATTTAACTATATATGTTGCTCACTAATTATCTGGGGATTTGGAACTTGGGGGTGAACCCTGAACTCCACTTACCTTCACTGAGCCTCAGCTGCTCACGTTTGTGAAAGGGGGGATAAGAATAAGGTGTACCTCACAGGGTGGCTCTAAAGCTCAACTCGGAAAGCAGAAGTGACTTGGGATCCTTTTCTTTCTTGTTCCCAATTCCCTGGGCAGATTATGAATTTGCAGAGGGCACAACTGTGGGGAGGCAGGGGAAGAGCCTCCAGTCTCACCACCATCCAGTTTTCGGATGGTAAGTGCTAAGGCTTGCTAAGCACCAACTCGGGTCACCCTTCCTCTAGCTCTGGTCAGACACTGGACACCGACTCTCCCGGGCATTGCACACTTCACTTTGGGGAGGCTTTAAGTGTCCGGCTAGAAGATCGAGGCATTTACACTGAAGGCACCCTGCGAAGGTGTGAGAAGCAGCTTTATCCTCACGGTCTTGAAGCAAACACGAATCAGTGCTTAGCCTCGGACCCACTGTCTATACATGCCTACAGGCCATGCTCAACCACCAGTCAGGGACCTGCTCCCCATGGTCCTGCTGTGCTTGGGACAAATGCTATGTATGCAGTCAAGCAAACACGTGCTAGCTAGGGGGGATGGCCCGCTGAGGGTTCTAGAACACCCATTTGATTGCATGCACGAGGGCATTCTGGGAAGAACGTCTGTCATCTTCAACAGATTACCAAAGGCATCAAAGACCCCCAAAAAGGAGACAAATGACCATAATGAAATGTATAAAAATGGGATGACAGAGATTTGAATGAGGGGCCTGGGAGGGCTCCCCAGGGCATGGCTAGGCTCTAGTCTCCAAGGGAAACCACCGGATACCCCAAACCTGACCACTTCTCCCCACCTCTCTGCCACCACCCTGGCTCAGGCCTCCTTGACGACCTCTTGCTCCTGCCCTCACCCCCTCCAGTCTCTTCCCCCTGCTGCAGCTTGGGCGGGTTTCCGGGGAAGCTAAGTCCAGTCCCGTCACTCCTCTGCTCTGCACTCTGCGTCAGGGAACTGGGCCTCCACTCACGTCTCTGACTCTAGTCCTCCCCACCACTCCAGGACACCTGACACTCATATGCTCCCGCTTCAGGGCCCTTGACTGTCCTGCTTCAGGGCCCTTGACAGTCCCGTGTGGCTGGGCTCTTCACCCAGTAAATACCGAGACTGCTCACCTTCTTCAAGGTGTGCCTCACATCTTACCTTGGTGGAAGGGGGGGTTCTTCCCCGGCCACCCTATTTAAAACTGTGCGTCACAGCCCCACTCCCACCCTCCACTAACATACTATCTCCTTCATCTCATTTACTACATACACCTTTTATGCATTGATTCCACCAAGGCAGGGACTGGGTCCCTTTCAATCGCTTGTGTATTTCAAGCCTCTAGATCGTTTCTGTATTTCAAGCCTCTAGATCACTTGTGTATTTCAAGCCTCTAGATCACTTGTGTATTTCAAGCCTCTAGATCGCTTGTGTATTTCAAGCCTCTAGGACAGTGTCTGGCCCAGGGCATGACCTCCCTAAACACTGGTTGAGCGAATGAATACATAAGGACCCATTTGAGCTAGTATTTTGAAAACCGAAACATTTTCTGGATTGCATGAAAACGGAAAGGCATTAGGCAAAGGTCTGGGGGCCGGGAGGGGGCTTGCCAAAGCCTGAAATGTTCTCGGACTGGTCAGAGATTGGGTTTGACTGGAGGGGTGGGTGTGGGGACTGCACGAGTTCACGAGTTCACAACGGCAAAGGCTCTAAGGAGTTTGGGTGTGACAGGGACACAAAATGTCACTGCCACTACTCTAATCCTCATCATCTTTCTGCCGGACGCTGGCCCCAGAGACAGAGAAGAACCTTATCAATGGCCGTACTATGCATTTTCTTTGGGGGAAAAATGGAGGCAGAAAGAAATGCCAAGAATCAGTTATGCTTAAAGGTGCTTGACAGAGTCTATATTTCAGGGATCACATACTCCTCTGAGGCCAGAATATTGGAATTCTCCTAAACAGGGCTGATTTAGCTAGTGCCTGTGCGTGAGCTGCGTTTCCAAGTGGCTCAGTGCTGCAGAACTGGTTTCCAGGGCTTGTGAACGCCGGGGCCCTAGCCTTGCTGGGGTCAGGTCCCAGCAGAGCAGAACAATAACTTTGGATGGTTTAATAATGAGGCTGGGCAAACTCTGCTGTCTTGGGGCCTCACAGAGTCACAGGGCAACCCCTCTCCCACCTAGCCTCCCCCAAGCTCATGTCCTACCTGAGGAACAACTTAGGAGACGAATGCTCTGGGGCACTGGGGCCCAGCTCTGCAAGGCTGTTATGCTCTCTGGGGGTGCTTACTCTGGGCATGTGCAGTCACGCTGGGGTCTGGGATCAGTATGCCCATTTTATAGGCTCTGAAAGCTAAGGCAAATGGCCTCAGGGCCACAGAGCAACTAAGCAAAGCTCACACACATTTGTTGTTTGTGTGGGCTCAGCCTCTATTCATTTCCTTCTGGTTACATCACCTCAAGCTTCCCTTGAGAAACCAGTTCTCTGCCACTCTCAAGCCACGTGGTACCTTGGCCAACCAGGGTACTCCATCTCCCCGGTCGTGTGATTGGCTCAGGGCTAGGCCAACAGACTCAGCTAAGGAGATTGGCTGGATCTATAGGGAAAAGCATCCCCCCCCCCCACTCCCGGGGCCTCTTCCCTTGGAATTATTAGCTGATAGGAGCAGAGAGCTATGAGGGGAGGGCGAACATAAAGGAAGAAGTCAATTTTATCAACTGCTTAGGTTCACCATTAAAAACAGCTTTGTATGCTCCATGGAGAGATCTGTCCAAGAGTTACACCAACAGAGGCAGCTGAATTGAGGACACAAAGAGACAGACCATGTGGAAACCTGATCCTCCTCATCACGTCTGAGCTTCCATGTCCAGCCATGCCTGAAGTCAGCCCTGTATCGGACTTTTTAGTCATATATCTTTCTTGACTTGAGCCAGTTTGAATTGTGTGTGTGTGTGTGAGAGAGAGATTCACAACGCCTGAGTGAGCTCTGACTAGCACAGCAGTAAAGCCAATACTCAGAAGAGAAGAGTCTGAATCCAAAGTCTGTCCCGTGACCTGGGGCTCAGAGTAGTGAGGAAAGGATTAAAATGACATTCCTTATGGAATGCTCTCAGCGATGGCTCTAAACCCACACTAAGAGATGATCCAAATGTATTTCGAAGTACAGAACTCCTGTTCTCCCTTAAAAACCCACCCCCAAGTGCCTCGCTGTGGCGGACTAAGTCTTTAGTGCAGATTTTGGATGAAAGAGGATGGATCTGAGCTTCCTTCTTTACTGTTCTTACTAATGTATCAGGTGGCCTCCCATCCTCCAAATAGGAACAAAAAATGCTCTGCATTCAGGATGCTGTGCCACAAAGAGACCTAAGCATCAGCTGATACTACTCCCTAGAGGTTGGAGCGAAACAAGGGCAAGGTACAGCAGCAAAGATCGGAGCTTCTCATGCCCTGAGTAGGCTGGGTAACAAAATGGCTTCGTGCATACCAGACGGAGCATCAAAGGAATAATTTGGGTTATTTCTCAAATGCCTGAGACCTACGTTAATTACTTCACTGCCCTGCTGCGTACCTGGAGATTTGATACTTAGTGCCCAGATTTGCAGAACATCGATATAAACCTAGAGTCTAGAATTTCCTCCGGGACTTTGGGACACAGTAAACTGTATCTCTGTGAAAATGTTGTTCTGCCATGCCTCCTGAAAAAATTATTTGCGATACTTATCTGCTAGAAAATAACAAACAATTTCTTTTTAACGCTCAGAAAAGTTTTCTTGGGCATTTGCAGTGCATCTTATGAACTATCTTTCAGGCTGGCAAATATAGATTTTCTCTTTTTAATCTTGAATGAGTTTACTTTTAAAAAGGAAACTTTATATTAATGCCATAAATGGAAAATCATTATCACCTGCCATAAATAGAAGGCAGACATAAATACAGACCCACTGAAATAGCACACACTTTATGAGCCACCTACCGAGCCGTGGAAGTACGCGAACCGCGTGCCGGGAAATCACACCACAGTGAGGTGGACGGCACTGACCTCATTTTACGAATTCATTTGTTTGCTCAATATTTATCGAACACCTATTCTGGAGACACATAGTGAGCACATCAAAGTCTCTGCTATTACATTCTAATGAGAGGAGACAAGCAATAAAAAAATAAGTAAATAGTATGTCAGATGGTGCTAAGTGCTGCAGAGAATGGAAGGCAGAGAAAGGCAGGGGGTGGGGGTGCAGGGGAAGGGCAGAGGGTTGGGGAGGGAGGTTCTATTTTTGCCAGGGAGTCAGAGAAGGTCACTGGTAATGTGGCTTTCAAGAGGAGTCTGAAGGAAGTGAAGGAGAAGGTGCAGGAATCTGGACAGAGGAGTTTTCCGGGGGGCAGGAGCAAGTGCAAAGGCCCTGAGGTGGGAGCAGGATGGTGTGCTTGAGAAATAGAGTGAGCCAGGTGGGGGAGTGGGAGGACTGGGGTGGAGCAGGATGGAGGCCATAGTGAGGACTCTGGTATTACTCTGAGGCACCGGGAAGCTCTCAGCGGGTTTTGAGCAGAGCTGACATCACGGTACCTAGGTTTTAAGTAAGTTGGGATGGGCTGAGGCTGCTCCCACCCTCCCTCCTAAGGAGCGTTTTGGAGAAGGCTTGGGCTGGCAGGGCCTCTGAAAGCAGGGTCTGCAGCATCAAGGGAAGAAAAGAGGCCTGCCCACTTCTGCACTCCCAAGACTTGTGCTAAACTCTTAGGCGGCTGTTATGCCCATCAAATCCTTCCAATCCCGCGGAACTGGCCATTTGGACTAATGGGAAGAGGGGCACCTTAGCTGGAATTTTCTCTTCTCCCATCTCTGCCACTACCATTTGATCCTCATCAAGAACTTTTCCTTCTAGGGCACTTGGGTGGCTCAGTCATTAAGCATCTGCCTTTGGCTCAGGTCATGATCCTAGAGTCTTGGGATTGAGCCCCGCATTTGGCTCCCTGCTCAGTGGAAAGCCTACTTCTCCCTCTCCCACTCCCCCTGCTTGTGTTCCTCTCTCGCTATCCCTCTCTTTCTCTCTCTCTCTGTTAAATAAATAAATAAATAAAAATCTTTGAAAAAAATTTGTTTTTCCTTCTAAGGGAATGAAATGCCCACAGAGCTCCCCTATCTGTTGCCAGAAAGGATGCTCACTGCTGAGGCAGGAGCCTCCCCCGCCCCCTGAAGGGAGGGGCACTCAGAGGCCCCTTCCTATTTATTCAACAAGTATTCTTTGAGCTTCTCCTGTGGGACTAGCAAAGCCAGAGACAGGCAGAGATGAATGGAATCTGGCTTCACCACCCTCCCTGACCTCACTCCCTCCCCCACCCCCCCACCCCCAACCCCAGCCTCAGAGCCCTTCTGGCTTGTTTCCCAGAGAAGCTGAGCCCTTGCTGGAAGGTTTCCGCCTTGCTGGTGTGCATACATGGCCCTTCCTTGGGCTTCTCCTGACTGCCCAGGCCTTCACCTCTCTGAAAGTCTGCCCACTGGTGAAGTTTGTGGGTCCCAGCTGGGACACCACAGCCAGGAGAACTAGGGCCATGCCAAAGCTCACCACTGTACCTTTCAGCCCACAACCAGCATCTGGGACACACAAGGAAGGAACAAGAAAGGAAAGAAGGAAAGGAAGGCAGGAGAGCAGGATCCCTGTACTCAAGGAATTTCACGGGGCAGCCCCTCAGAAAGACAAATGCTTGGTTGCCATGGGATCATTGCTATCGAGAGGAGGCTCTAGTGCCGGGGCCAGCGGCTGGGGGGGTGGTGGATGCCTGGCACCACTAGGGGCTGGGCGGGCTCTAGGGTGGAGAGGATAGGGCTCCAACCTTTGGACAGGGAGGGGAGGCGAGGGATGGGGAGAGCATATAGGCAGGAAGAAGGGTGTGCAAAAACACAGGGCTAAGAGCCCCCGGAACCTTGTCTAGGGGGTGGGTTGGAGAATGGTCACAGCTTGTTGGTTTGATCTCAGGGGACAGCAAGAGGTACTCAGGTCTATTTTAGGCTGGTGAAGGGCAAAGCCCACTGTGCCAGTGACAGGTGCTGGGGTGTGGGGCTGTGGGGGAACCCAAGGAAGGGAGGAGAACCTCATGCTCAAGTCTGGGGCATGCAGTGGGCTCAGGAGCCCAAAGTCCATGTTCCCTCATTTGCTAGAGTCAAAAGTTTAGAGATCTAGGAATATATGAGAGGCAGGTCATGTCAGCTCCCACACCCCACCCTCTCCCCTACCTTGATCCTCTCCTTCCCTCTCTTTTCCCCCCATGTCCTCCCTCCTTCCTTTCCTCAGGTTTGCTACTTTCAGGCTCACTGAGCACCTCTCAGCCCATACCAGGAACAGGTCCCTCGCCTTCTGGAGCTGACAGCCTAGGGAAGGGGTCCAATTTTAAACAAATGAGCCCACCACCCAGTGTCTAGCATTCCAAGCATTCTGGAGGTCGATGTGGGATATCTCTGCAGGGGACACATGACAACAGCAGTGGGGGTCAGCCGAGGCTTCATAGACGGGCGACATGGAACCAAAAGGTAAAGGGCAAACAAGCTAATTTGGGGCAGAGTGGGGAGCGCCCCCCAAGCAAAGCAGACACACATGAAGGCCACATGGCAAGAAGGCGCAAAGGACGGGAAGGGTGAGGACACTTTGCGGGGCTGGAGCCAATGAAAGGGGAGCGGGAGATGGTGTGGGGCTGAGAGGCTGGACCACCAACACCACGTGCCCATAGCAAGGAGTTCTGCCCTCAACCCTAGACCACTGGGGAGCCACATCGGGTTACTGGGGCAGAGGTTGGAGGTGGCCAAGAGTGCATGCTGGGAGCAGGTAGAAGGCTGCTCTAGGTGTTCCGACAGCAACATGGAGGACGCAAGGAGAAGAGATTTTCAAGGCAAAGGTGCAGGGCTTGGTAACACGGGGGAGGGGAGGTACTGAAGGCTCTGCAGTGTCTGGGCTGTGTCATTGGAGGGACGGCACAGCCATTCTGGGAGAGGAGACAGCTGGTGGGAAGCAGGGCTGACTTTGGTTTGGGGCAGCTGTGTGCAGATGCTGAGGCACCCAAGAGGGGTGGTTCAGGGGCTAGTATCGGGGTGTCCAAGTTTGGGGGTCAACAGTTCATGCCGCAGAGTGATGCCCCGTCCTGCCTGCTCACCTCATCCCAGGCGGGGTTACGCCCTCCCTCGGCAGTGTTCTTGACACCTTCTTGTGAACCGCCCCCTGTCTGGGAGCACTTAGCCAAGCCATTGCAGATACAGACCCAATGACTCATTCTCACCCAGGTACTGGGGCCGGGGACTGCTGGTGGCTCAAAGCTACTCCCTTCCCAGGAAGAAGCCAGGTGATGCTGCTCTGAGATACGGGTTGATGCCAAGGGTAAAAAAGACCTAGGTACCTTGGGGCACCTGGGTGGCTCAGAGGGTTAAGCCTCTGCCTTCGGCTCAGGTCATGATCTCAGGGTCCTGGGATCAAGGCCCACGTTGGGCTCTTCGCTCAGCAGGGAGCCTGCTTCCTCCTCTCTCTCTGCCTGCCTCTCTGCATACCTGTGATCTCTCTCTCTCTCTGTCAAATAAATAAAACCTTTAAAAAAAAAAAAAAAAAGACCTAGGTACCTTGCCCGAACTGGGAACGTCTCTGAAGTGCCACCCATCTACAGAGGTCCCTTTGGGATTAACAAGGCTGCATTACCATTCAACTCCTTCCTCTGCCCAGTCCCACTTCCCTTCTCCCTCACAGGTGTCATTCCAGAGAGCCCCCCCCACCCCCACAATGTATCTCCCTCCTGGAGTCTGCTTCCTGGGGGACCTAGATAGCACATATCTCCTTGACTATGAGCTTTGGGGGCAGGGCTGAGTCGTGTGACATCAAAAGACATGGATAAATGCATTTTGGACAGTGGGAATGATCATGACTCAGCCAGAATTTCCTACACGGTCCTGAATGCAAACAAGAGAGACCCAAGTCCCAAAAGTATCATGAATTCCTTGCACCACAGGACTCAATATTTTCTTTTAAGATTACTTATTTATTTGAGGGAGAGAGAGAGAGAAAGAGAGAGAGGCAGAGGGAGAGCATGAGCAGGGGGAGGGGCAGAAGGAGAGGGAGAGCAAGAATCCTCAAGGAGACTCCTCGCTGACCACAGAGCCCTATGCGGGGCTTGATCCCAGGACCCTGAGATCATGACCTGTGCCAAAATTGAAAGCCAGGGCCCCAACCGACTGAGCCACCCAGGCACCCCCATAGGACCCAATTTTTAATTCTGAAGTACGGTTGCCATGTATATGGCACAGGCCCTTAAATCCGGGGTCTTCATTCACCTGCTGAGCAGCCGGGAGAGATGGCTGGGACTTGGCTGTGCAGCCAGATGCCTGGGTAGGAATCCCATCCTGCTTGGGTGAGTGGCAAATGGTACTTGTGCCTGAGTTTCCCTGGCTATCAAACTGGGATGATGTTCTAGCAGCGTAGTGCTTAAGGGCCAAAAAGGGGAAGCAAGCCGGCTTATCCTTCGGTGGATGAACGGATAAAGAGGATGTGCTATCTCTGTGCAATGGAATGTCATCAGGCCACAGAAAGGAATGGCGGGACCGACGTGTACTACAAGATGGATGGACCCTGAGAACATTATGCTGAGTGAGAGAAGCCGGACATTTATGTGACATGTCCAGGAGAGGCAAATCCACAGAGAGAAAAAGCAGAGTAATGGGCGCCAGAGCCTGGGGGAAAGAGGAACGAGGATTAACTGCTAATGGTTACAGGTTTCCACCCAGGGTAATGTCCATGCTTTAGGGATTAAGTAGCGGTGACGATTGCAAAGTGCTATGAATATGCTAAACACCACTGAATTGTACAATTTTAACATGGTAAATTTTGTGCTATGGAAATTAGCTCTCCATAAAAAAACAAAAGAAATGGGGATAATGAAAAGCATCCCCTTTATAAACATAAACCGTTCAGAACACGGCTTGCCATAGAATAGATGCTCGCTATGTGTTAGCAATGAAGACGATGTTAATTAGAAATATTGAGAAGTTTCTAACTCCGACGGCACACGCTCTGAATGCCTGGTGGAGTCTGGACCCAGCTCCCCGAGCTGTCCCGGAAGGCACCCTCCACCACAGTCAACACCCCACCCACCTGAAATTCACACGAACATGACTTCACCTTTCTTACGGACGCCACCCTCCTTTGCCCGTGTGGGATGCAGCTGAGCTAAACTGTTTCTGGGGAGAGCAGCTGGGTGTAGGATTTGGTCTGCCTCCAGAGAGGGGCTGTGATCACACCCTCAGAACAGGCGCTGGGCTGGTGACAATCACAACCCTGGTTGTGCACCAACCTTTGGACGTGGCGTAGTGATGTGGGGGGGAGGGAGGACTGGCACCTGCAAAGAACACCAGCAGGCTGGTGGCAGAATAAGAGACCCGAGGATAGAGGAGCTGGTTTGCTCTAATAAAAATAGCGTTTTTATAATGTCTTGACCGGTGTATTTCTCAAAAGGGGATGACTGCAAGCTGGCGAGAAAGTCTAGGAATAGAAACCGGCTGGCGGAGAGGAAGCCAGGCTTGCCGGCTGCAGGAGAGAAGGCATTTCATTTATGCAGGAGCAAAGGAAGGGGCAGGCAGGGTCTTTTCCAGTCCCTAGAGGAGCCTGTGTTCTGTCCCAAGGTGGGTTCTAAGAGTGGGACAGCAGCCTACAGCTTCTGCGCTCTCTTGGCTTCCTCCTCGCTCCTTGCAACCCACAGCCCACCACTGAGCTTTGCTGTGAAATACATATCTCTGTGGCTCCCCTCATCACAAACCTGCCGAGCCTGGTGGGTCAGGGGGCAGAGGCACTTTGGGGGCCTGCATGGCAGCACCTACCCAAACAAGACCAAATGGAACCCTGCACAGCTTCAATCTACTCAGACGCAGCCATTTCACGCCTTGGAAGCCTCTGGAAAGATACAGGTGCCCAAGGAGAAAGGTACAAAATGTTAATGTCCTTCCACTGGAAAATGGCTAAACAACCCAGGGTCTGGCCTGGACCAGACTGTAACAAGTTTAAAAAAAAAAAAAAGACCTAGGTTTATTTGTAATACCAAAGACGGATCTCCAAGACATAGTTCAGGAAGGTTACTTACAAGATACAAAAGCACATGGCCGAACAGCACATTCATTGTGACACCATTTTATTAAAACACATATACTCCCCAAATACGACATATATTTTAAAGATACACTTGGGCATATGGAGGCATAAGAAAGGTCTGGAAGGACGCATACATGCCAAGTGCCTGACAACAGTTACAACAGAGGGGGAGGCTGGGATTGGGGAGGAGTAGGAACGGGCAAAGGGATTTTAGCCCTATCCAGAAGTTTAAAAAGAATTCTCTTAAGGAAGCTGTTTTCATGTATTACTTGCATAATTAATGACCTCCACCCATTCTACTTCCCTTCTCAGAAAAGAAAACAAAAACGGGGGCACCTAGGTGGCACAGTCAGGTAAGGCCTCTCTGACTGTGGATTTCGGTTCAGGTCATGATCTCAGGGTCAAGAGATCTAGCCTTGCTGGTCAGCTCTATGCTGAGTGTGGAGCCTGCTCAAGATTCTTTTTCTCCCTCTATGCCTCCCCCACGACCCCACTCCCAACATCCCATGCTCTCTCTCTCTCTCTCTCTCTGGAAAAAAAAAAAGGAAAAAAAAATCAATGGTTTCACAATCCAGATAGATAAAGTCTGACATGGCTTTCCCTTTGAATTCCAGATTTTCATATCCAGTTGCCAGCTCGAGGTCTTGACAGGTTTTAAGCTGAATTCCTGGTCTTCCCCCAAAAGTTGCTCCCACTCCTTCCCATTTGGGGTATTAACCCATCTTTGTTTTCTGGTTGCTCAGACCTTAAAAGCCCTTCTTGATTCCCTCTTTCTCTCCCACCTGTAGCCAATCCAACAACAAATCTACGTGGCTCTCTCTTCACCGGGCTCATGGCGCAGGCCCTTCCCCGCACCTCTGCCACTGCCCCCACTCCCAGCCACCATCACCCCCATGAGGATTCTGCCGGAACCCCCAGCAGCGACCTCCTGCTTCTGCCCTTGTCCCCGAGTCTATTCACACATACAGAGCACATGCTGCTAAAATGTTTGTCTGGCCCTTTCCTGTTCAAAATGCTCACTCAGACAAAAGCCCAAGTCCTTCTAAATGGCCACAAGGCCCTACACAACCCGGCCTTTCCCCCTGTGTCCTTGCCTTACCTCCCCCCCTGCTAACTCAGTCACACAGCCTCCATCCTCGGGACTTCTGTCCCAGCTTTCTCAGGGAGCCCCACCCCCTTCCCCGCTTTATTTTTTTTCTCTGACACCCTTCCTATTTCACTTATTCATTTACCGAGGGTCTGCCCGTCACCACCAGGACATGAGCTCTGCAAGGGTGTGGATTTGTGTGTTTCTTCACTGCAGAACCAACAGGACCCAGGACAGTACCTGGGACAACAGCAGGTAACTGGCAAATATTGGCTAAGTCCATGTATGAATGAGAAAACAAAGATTTCTCTATGGGGCCCCAGTCACCACCTTTGCTCCTACCACAATGAACTACTTCCTGGCCCCTTGAACTCCTATGCTCACGTGTTTGCACCTGTTCTTTTTTGCCTGTTATTTCAAACCTCCTACCCATTCATTGTTCCAGCTTTGTCCTTTCCTCCTTGAAACCCTAGCCAACCAGCATCCCCATTTCTCTCCCGCTGGCTCTGTTACAGGCTTTCTCCTCTGGACTCCTGCACTTTATCCTTGTTCCAGAGTTGATAAACTGCTACCATTTATAGAATCGATTACTCTGTGCTGGCCACATGGTGTTTACATTTATTATCTTACTGAATCATCGTAACAACTGATAAAGTAGGCTGTGTATCATCTCCACTTTACAGTTTTGGAAACTGAGGCACAGAGAACCACCAGTTAAAAAGTGAAACCCTAGAATTTGAATCTAGCTTTACTGGACTCCAAAGTCTGTGATTACTCTTAAGTATCAGGTCCCTCCACAAAGCTATGAGTTCTGCAATGGCATCCGCTGAGTCACTGAAGAAACAGGCAAACCAGCCAAGGATCTCAGAGCCCGGGGCTGGGGCTGGACCGTGGTGATGACACAGGTGGTCGTGAGCTCTCTGGCCTGAGACGCTGGCCAGCCCTTACCGACCTCATCATAGAAGTCATCCTGGGACAATGTGGCCCAGGGTATGGAGCATGTTGTATGGACATGAACTTGAGCATCAGACAAAATCACAATCAAGTCCTGGTCCCTCTACTTACTGGCTGTGTGACTTCGGGTCTCTTATTTGTAAAATGTGAGGGGGGACTCTGGACACCGGCCTATTCCACAGCCACAGTTTACAGCACTGAGACTCCCGCAGGCCACGTCCAGACAGCATGACCCTGCTGCTCACCGCACCTGCCTGGACCAGGAGCAGTCCCCTGACCCCGGCAGGGCCCCTAATCCTGCAAACTGGGACTGGCAGCCTCATGGAGGATCTGGAAGCTCTCTTGAAAGGAGCAAGGTGAGCTCAAATGGTGCTCGTGGGATGCCTTTCTGTCAGGCGAACTGAGAAAGAGAGAAAGCTGGTTTGTACCAAGCATGAAGAATGATAGGTGCTGACAGACCTAAAGGTAAGAGCCATCGAGAGGATTTTATGGGACCCTAGAAGGTCACAGCCTCTGGTTCACCGTTCTTGACCCCTGGAGTGTCCCTGCCCTTGGCTTCTATGAAGTGCCCACACTGTAGAGTCTTTTCTTTTTTTTAATTATTCACCTTAGAGAGAGAGAGCACATGAGTGAGCAGGGGGAGGGGAAGAGAAAGGCTCTTCAAGCAGACTCCCCTCTGAGTATAGAACTGGATGCAGGGCTCGATCCCAGGACCCCGAGATCATGACATGAGCCAAAATCAAGAGTCGACCATGCAACTGACCGAACCACCCAGGCATCCCTACACCACAGAGTCTTGTAATGAAGTAATATAGTCCTTCTTCTCCTAAAGCTAGACTGAAGTCTGGTTTGCTGTTTTAAACAGGTCCTAGGTAATGCAAATACTTACCCTGCAGACTTGTTATAATAAGAGTAATATATGGAAAGTGCTTACCTCAGTGCCTGGCCTGTGGTAAATATGACCGGGTACATGGTTGCTAATGTTATTATTATAATGAAGCCACAAGGACGGACAATTACAGGAACTGGACAAATTAATCCACTTTTGTGCAGTCATCTAAATCACTCTTCTCCTGAAGGGTGGCACGCCATGGGGTTTTGTCCTTGTCATTTTATCAATGGCTAGATCTGGCCATCGAAGGCTGCTTATGAAGTCTGCAGATGACATTCAGATGGGAGGCACACGGAATGAGCTAGATGATGGAATATGCATTCAGATCAATTTCTACAGGCTGGAGATGGGCTGAGAACAGCTTGATAGAGTGAGCACAGCCAAGGGAAAGGTCCGAGACAAGGAGAGGCCGTGGGAGAGAAGTCTGGCTGGAGGCAAGTTCATGAGACAAAGACAGAGCTTTTTGCTAATGTGCTCGGTATGAGCTAACAGTGTGGTGTGGCTGCCAGAAGTTTCCACGGCCACAGCACACACAATGTGTTAGAAATTCCTTAGAATAAGAGAAAGGGAAGCAACGTGTTTTGGCATCTGCTCTGTGCTGGGCCCCATCATTGAACTCTTGATGTACTGTTTCAGTTGATAGTCTCATGAACCTGGGAGGTGAATGTTATGATCACTATTCCCATTCGACAGGTGGGTAGGCAGGGGCTTAGAGAAGTCAATGGACTTGACCAACGGAGTAGAGAGCAGAGTTAGTAACTGAACCCAGCTCTTATTAGGAAGCGCACACCACCTCTATAGTCTACGTGGATCGGTTCATAGTTGGAATGCTCGGTCTGGTTCCAACATAGTGTATTTTTAGAGAAAGAAAACTTGTTCAGATGAAGATGGCCAGGAAGGTGAAAACCATAGCAAGAAGTTGCCTTGAGACTCAATCGAGTTGGGAAGACATCAGCCTCTCCAGCCCAAGCCCACAGAAATGCCCCCATTTAAAGTCCATCAGAGCAAGGGAAAAAAGGAGGGGGTGGTCCTGGCAGAGTCAAAATGTTGAGCTATCCCTGAGAAAGGGATGGCAGACAGAACTGGATTAGTGAAAAGAAACACGGGCCAAATGAGAAGCTGGGAAGGTTTGCTACAAAAAGGGAAGGGAGCTGTGGGCTGCTCCAAACCAGGAGACGATCCAAAGTCAGAGTTCAAAGACATGGACTGCAAACTTCTTTGGGGGGCTCTTTGGTCCACCCAGCTTGGAGGACCTGTGACTGTGGGTCTCCAGGACAGAAAAGTAGGACATATCCAGAAGGAAAAGGAAGATCTTGTGCTCAGAAGACAAACTATTAGCATCACACTTCTTGTAGCAAGTTCCACACCTCTGACTATATCACTGGCAGCTAAAAAGAAATGCGTCTGGGGGCACTTGGGGGGCTCTGTTGGTTGAGCGTCTGACTCCTGATTTCCAGGTCATGATCTCAGTGTTGGGATCTACATCAGGCTCTGGGCTGGGCATGGAGCCTGCTTAAGATTCTCTCTTTCCCTGGCGGCGCCTGGGTGGCTCAGTTGGTTAAGCCACTGCCTTCGGCTCAGGTCATGATCCCGGAGACCCGGGATCGAGCCCCACATCGGGCTTCCTGCTCGGCGGGAAGCCTGCTTCTCCCTCTCTCACTCCCCCTGCTTGTGTTCCCTCTCTGGCTGTGTTTCTTTCTGTCAAATAAATAAAATCTTTAAAAAAAAAA